>DWLR01000496.1:0-25003 GCA_018246295.1 Papilio alexanor hazarajatica
GGTAAGCTCTGCCGCGCTTATGCCGGTGTCGGAGCGAGGTGCGGCGCGAAGTCCCATTAAAACGGTTGGTAACTCATCGATCCATTTGCTGTGTGCAGATAAACGAGTTTTTAACGCTGTTTTCAATGTGCGGTGCCAGCGTTCTATCATTCCGTTTGCCTGTGGATGATACGGACTTGCACGTGTTCTCTGAATGCCCATAACATTTAGTAATGTATTGAACAAGCGACTTTCAAAATTGCGACCTTGATCTGTTGTTATTATCTTCGGTGAACCAAAACGTATTATCCAATGCTTGTATACAATTTCTGCAATTGCCTCAGCTGACGTGTCGTTGGTAGGTATAGCTTCCGGCCATCTGGTCGCTCTGTCGATCATAGTGACCAGATAACGGTAACCTTCAGGCGAAGTTGGAAGCGGTCCGACAACGTCGATGTGGACGTGTTGAAATCTATCAGCTGGCTGGAATGACGATAGGCTGCTTGTCGTATGTCTCTGTACTTTGCATTGTTGACATTGGATACACTGTTTCGCCCAATTTGAAATGTCTTTATTCATAGACGGCCAAAAAAATTTTTCAGTGATCATTTTCCGCGTCGTTCGAATACCGGGATGACTGATATTGTGTATTGCATCGAACGCGACTCGTCGGAATTGATCTGGCAGGTATGGTCGGATGAAAGAAGTTGAAGTCTCGCAGTAGATTGATTTTTCTGAATAAGGTAAAGTAACTTGTTTAATTGCTAGATTGCTCTGTTTATGTAATTGCTCGATGTCACATCGTTCTCTCTGTTGAGCTTCGGCAATTTTTTCGTAGTCTATTGCGGTAGGACACGATATACTGTCGATAGATATGCGACTCAGTGCGTCGGCAACTATATTGTTTGATCCGCTGACATGTCGAATATCAGTCGTAAATTCGCTGATAAATATGAGTTGTCGTGATCGTCGTGGTGTTTCAAAATCCGATGATGGTTTCTGTAAAACGTATGTTAATAGCTTGTGATCCGTAAAAACTATAAGATTTCGTCCTTCGAAAGTTTTTCTGAAGTGTTTGATAGCCATGTATATAGCGAGTAATTCGCGATCGAACGTGCTATAATTGCGTTGAGCGTTGGAGATTTTTTTTTGAAAAATAACCTAGGGGTTGCCATTTATTATTAATGTATTGTTGAAGTACAGTAAGGATGTGTCCGAGGCGTCGCTAAAGATTGCAAGGATTGCGTCATGAGAAGGGTGCGCGAGTAAAGTTGCGTTGGATATTGCATTTTTACACGCTTCGAATGACTTGTTGAATGTTCCCTCTTCTGTCCAATATATAACGGTTTTATCTTTTTTCTTCGAGTTGTGGAGTTGAGGCTTTCGGAATGTGTTCTCGATAGAAATTTATCATACCGAGGAAACGTCTGAGTTGTTCGATGTTGTTAGGTTTTTCATATTCGCGGATTGCTGTTACTTTTTCAGCAGGCGGTTTGATCCCTTCATTGTTGACTAAGTAACCCAAGAATTTTACTTCCGGTTGTCCAAATATGCACTTTGATGGGTTTATAGTAATCCCGTTATCTTCCAATCTTTGTAAAACTGTTCTTAAATGTTGTTTATGTGTTGATTTATCCGGGCTTGCGATTAAGACATCGTCGATATAGACGAATACGAAGTCTAGTCCTTGCAGGACTTCGTGGATAAATCGTTGAAACGTTTGTGCAGCATTCGAAAGACCTGGCATCATCTTAACGAATTCGTAGAGTCCCATAGGAGTAATTATGGCGGTTTTAGGTACATCCGCTTCTCGTATACTAATTTGTTGGTACGCTCTGTTTAGATCAATGGTTGAAAAAATATTCTTATTAGATAACTGATAAGTGAAATCCTTTATGCGCGGTACTGGATAACGGTCGGGAGTAGTGACTGCATTTAGTCTTCTGTAATCTCCGCAAACTCGTATGTCGCCATTCTTTTTCGGTACGATGTGAAGTGGTGACGACCATGGACTTTTGCTTGGGCGGCAAATTCCTTGTTCGATCATGTTTTCAAATTCTTTTCATACCTTTTCGTAGCGATGCAGTGCGATTGCACGTGCTCTGCAGTGTAGCGGTGGTCCAGATGTTTCAATGTAATGCTCTACATTATGGATCGGTGTTAACTTCATAGATGAAAGTCGTGTAATGCCAGGGAATTCAGCCAAAATGATGTGATATTCGTCTCGAATGTTGATGCTTCTTATTGTTGGACTATTTGTTGTTTGTACAAAAGAATTCGTCGATAGTTTGGTAACACCATCAAAAAGTTTTCGTTTTTTTATATCGACAATCAGCTGGTGGTGTTGTAAAAAATCGGCGCCGAGTATCGGATGGCTAACGTTCGCGACAATAAACTTCCACTTGTATGGTCGACGTAGGTTGAGATCGATCTCGAGCGTTTTTTCTCCATATGTTGGTATAATGGTGGTGCTGCATAAAGTTGAAATTGCAATGGCTTCGCTCGTTGTCCTTTCTGCGGTGGTATAACGGATATATTTGCTCCGGTATCAATTAAAAATTTGTGCTTGTTTTTCTTATCCGATATAAATAGGCGGTAGTTTTTTCCTAATACGCTAGATTCCGCCGCAGCTAGCGTATTATTTAGTTTTCCGAATTATTTTTTTGCTGGTTAAACGTACATGGCGTAGTGCATCTTTGAGCTTCTTTACCAAAACGGCGATGGTAGTAACAATAAGGCGATGCGCTATTCGGTCGATAAAGAAATTTGTTGCGACTCGTAGAACGTTTTCTTTTGAAAAATGGTCTTTTGTTTCTTAGAGCGGTAACTTCTAATGAAAGCTTTTCCAATTCTTCAACAATTCTTAAATTTTCTGTTTTTGTCCTTTCGTTTGTATTGACGGCTGAAATGTGCGTATTAGAGGTGTTTTCTAACATTTTATCTGCCAAAATCGCGAGTTCGTCGAGCCATTTTTTCGCGCTAAGTGATTCGATGACTGCTAAAACTGATCGCGTAAGTGGTTGAGAAACATCAGCCGGAGAGTCGAATCGGGAATTTTGTCTCTTGCTAGACTTCGCATGTTGCGCAATAATTGTGTCGGTTTTTGATCTCCTAGTTCGATTTCTGTGAGTAATTTTTGTAGTTGACGACTGTCGGATTCTTCATATACTGAAATTAGTCTGTTTTTTAAACTTACATATTCCTCGGTGAGTGGTGGTTTATATAATAAATCATATATCTGTTCTATGTCTTGTTTATCGAGTCTAGCGATGACCACTTGAGCGAGTTGAGTCTGGCTCTTCTTGAGTTCGCTTGTCGCTGCTTCGAAAGTAATAAACCATAGCCTTGGTTTGTCTCGCCAGAACGGTGGAATGCGCAATGATAGTGCTATTCCAGCGATTTCTTGTTGCGATTGCGGCTGTGGTTCTGATTCCATAGTTTTTTTTTCGCTTGGCTGCCGTATACAGATAGGCTATAGCCAGCGGCGATAAATTCAGCAGTTTCTTGCTTCGGTGATTCTGATTTGGGCTTCTTCCTCCGGGGTTCTTGACACAGGTTGTTCCTGGCTCCAATATAGCAATTATTCCCTCGTCGGGTTGCGGTTATATCCTCGTCGGATAGCGGTTGTTTCCTCTTCGGGGTAACGGTTGTTTCCTCGTCGGGGTCACCAGTTTAGCTGGCACCGGTTTAGCTACTGTGTGTGTGGGCTAAACCGAGCTGCTAAGTTGACAGTCTTATTTGACCGCTGTTTATAGCGGCGACTTTGTTAAAACTGCCTATTACTTTTGTAGGAGGAAGGCGTGAAGATTAAAACACGAAGCAGAGTGACGTTGTGACTGCAAGTTTATGAAATGTTTTATTTGTTACAAACTTCGGAATATATACTTAAAATTAGTGGAGGGGTATCGACCGGTGTGTACAAAAAAGCTTTAGGTTGTCTCAAGTAGTGTTAGTTCTTACGGAAATAAATTTGACTACAAACTGACATTTTTCGGCCGGCGCCAAGGGTCGGCCGATGCAACACATATGTTACTGAGGGTTAGTTTTTTGTGCTATGCTCTTCGTAAACAGGTAAACCAATGTGCGAACAGCTACATACTCTTCGTCGTGTATCGTAAACTGTCAATGTCAATATTCGTCTATTAATCGTTTACCTATTTGTATTATATTGTTTTTAACACGATAAATATTTCCTCAGCTCAAAATGTTCAAAGGATCAGTAAAATCGAATTACTACGTGAAAGCAAAACCTTATATAATATATAGTTATTTAGGTAAGACATAACTGTAAAATTAATATCCGGAATTTTCCGTTTTGTTGACGTTACAATTATTTACATATCCTACATTAATTAATCATATAGGATATTATGTAAATAATTTATAGTTGAGCATTCCTAATTTTTATTCCATTTCTTTGTTAGGTGGTACAAATCAAGTCGGCAACACAATCCATAATACGGGCTCTGTTAAGTTTCCGCAAGCGGCTACTCTTAAATTACCTACTAATGTGGTCGATATAAATTCATCAGAAATGGGGAGGTTTTCTCCACTACGAGAAAGAGATATTTCGGGGCCCGTCATTAATTTTTATGGGTTAAAGCAAGTGTTTCGTGAAATTGACATTACCCTACAATCTGATCCTCATGTTAATAAATATGATTGTCGAGGGGCTGTAAGTCTATCATCGTCGATGCAAAGCAATGTGCCCAGCCCATTTAGTGGAAATCACACTCACTTAAACATGCCTGGATCACAATGGGGTCAAGGATACAAATATTTGTCTGATCACCTGCACAGTGCTCATTATTTGACATTGAGAAATGAGTATCGAGGAAAACTCTATAACAAAGGTAACAAGAATTCTACTTTAACCTGTACATATTTTAATGTAGTGAGTTTAACAACTCTGTTTTGCCTTAATAGTACAAATGTTTAACCCTTTGCACTCGAGCCTCCATTTGAGCGAGCCAGCAACATGAGACAATTTCGGCCAAATTAGGTAAACATTTTACAGGTGCTATAAAAACATTTATAAGCAAACAAGCATATACAATTTTTTTGGCAGCACTTCCTCGAAGTCTATGCAAAGTACCCACGTTGAACTGGTTGCACCTTCAACTGCTTCACTTTCAACACAGGTCTCAATTTCACTATTAAGACTTTAAATCACTCAGACACTGTAGTGTTTGAGTTCATAGTTTGAATAGGCGCTGCGCAAGTGCAAAGGGTTGAAAACAAAGGAAATGGTAAAAGCTTCCTCTATCAGTAATACAAATAGAACAACTGGTGATTTGTAACATTACATATACGCAATTTTTTGAAGTTATTCCTTATTCATTCATCCCCTATCCCATACTCAAAATACAATAAAAACAATGTACTTTATAAATAAAGTAAGAGATCATCTGGCTTTTTAAAAATTTGTAATGTAAAATTCTGAAACCGTGAATACTAATAATTTAATATCATTTTTCATGATATCACTGTTTACATATTTAATAATAATAATAATACAAAAAAAGTAATAAATGACATGTTGTTTAACAGTGATAATTTTTAGTCTATGTGCATAGTGAGAATATTTAATCCCTTATCTAACATGACTAAACAAAGCTTCACATGTTTTGTGATTTCAAGTTTTTGCCATATTTCTTCAGATACAAATAAGTACAAAATTTAAAATTCAATTTTATTGACTTGTATTTGATAATTTTTCAAAGAATAGCTGTCACATTTGGAACACGGAAAATGAGTACCGACACACAATCAATAATGAGTGCCAAAGAAAAATTGAAAAAAGCAGTGAAGGAGTATGGTTCTACAGTAATTGTTTTTCATGTTTCCATTTCATTACTATCCCTGGGGGCCTGCTATGTTCTTGTGTCTAGGTATGTTATTTTAGATGCATGTTTTAAATGCAGTATTGCTTTTTAACATTATTTAACAAATGCAGCTAAAATTACAACAATAAGAGATTTATTATAGTTTACAATCAAGAATTAATATTTGTTAAAACCCAAGTTTTGCATCCATTTTGAAAGCATTCACTCTTTAAACAATGGAGACCAAAATAAATGTACATTACTATTGAATTAACATAACTAAAGTAACCTATTGTTATATTAGAAGGAGGTAAATTTCTTTCATTTAATTCCAGTGTGAGTGTGTTTGTGAATATTATTTATTGTGTAACTATAAAAGGTAGAATTTAAAGAATGTATAAAGCATATTGTTAAGTTATAGCATTATTAACAATTAAGTAATCCTAATTCCTTATGTTTGCAGTGGAGTCGACATAGTGGCAATAATGAAGTATTTCAACATAAGTGAAGGGACACTATCAAAAATTGCTGTATCAAATGCTGGAACATTTGTCATTGCCTATGGAGTACATAAATTTTTTGCTCCATTTAGGATAGGTATTACCTTAACGGCCACACCTTTTATTGTTAGATATCTAAGAAAAGTTGGCATATTAAAACATCCTTCAGTTCATGGTGGTGGGAAATAAATTATTAATTTCTGTATGCATATTTTATTATTTCCTTATTTAATTAAAAAAATCATATTAATAAAACACCAAACATCCTTTTTGTCTATTATTGTAATTTTGTGAAAGGATTCCCTATTCAAAATTCTTGTGGAGTGTAGTTCAAGAGGGACAAACTACCAAATGTCACAAAAGTTTATTTTTTTGATCTGGCCTATCTCCCCATATTACAACATGTGCAGGTCTCAAATAACAATAACCTTGGTGAAAAGCAAAATTAATGGGACATAACGCCCATGAATGGTAAAAGTATTAAAGACATTCATCAAAATTGGAAATGTGTTAAATGAGTCCTTTTCCATTTAAATTACTTTCTTTATTTTAATGAATTCAAATTGAAACATACTATATTGTGTAGTAGACAATCTATAAGTTGGGTATCTCGCCGAATGTCTAAGGCAGTAATCGATTTTGTCAATAAAAACAATATTTTTACATACTCTACCTTACTTCAATATAAATTATCAGTGGCGGTGGTAGCTGCGTAAGGCCTCTTGTACACGGCACGTTTTCTTATCCGTACGGCGTGTTAGTCGTACGGTTAACAAAACGTGCAAACTTGTACATGGCACGGGAAAGCCACCGTTTGAGATAACGGCCAGGTGCCGCTAAGTTGAGCCAACAACCGTGTCTACATACGGTGAACTAACCTTAGATTTTTAACGCCAAAAAACGTGTGTGAACAAGAGGCCTACGAGTGCACGTCAATAATTTATGTGTTAATCTTCTTAGATTATTAACGTTTTTATAGAAAAAAAAAGTAAGTGTAAGGCCGCTGAAGAACTGAACTATTCGCGTTTTATCGTGAATTCTGTTTCAAATTTCTGTGTACAAATATTGACGAGAATGTAGAGCTTACTACTTATTACTTTCCATTGAATTGTAACAGGGATATTTTGTAAGCTTTATGTTGTGATTTTCATTGCTTAATTTAATTTTTATTAGTGTTAACCGGAGCCAATTCGTAAAATTTTATTAAAACATGTCCAATAATATTTTACCTTTAATATACTACTGGTATTGGTGATGTACCTATTACAATAATTGCAATCTCAATTCGTGTAGTACTTGTGACCGAGTGCAAAGGCACTTCTAGTACGACAGTGTTCGATCAAACATGGAAGCCTTATCGAATAAACAAGATGTTCTACTTCCTGAGTTTGAGGAATGGTGAGTTATGCGCTAGTTAACAATATGCGTGCAGGTATTCACGTGTAATGTATATACGTATTTATTGAGCGATCATTATCTGCATTCCAATGAACAACTGCGCCAATCTATAAACTGCATTATAACCTCAATTGACTACGTTTAAATTTTAACACCATTCAGTTTTGCCTTTTCACGCCGATTCGTTGATTTTACTCCTAAAACGGTTTCGATACTGTTAGACGTCAATGACATCGATAAACGATAACTAGTGTCAAACGTTCATACTAAGTACCTACCAGCTAGCTATGTTTATACTTAGTGATGATAGTTGCCACATAATTGCGGTCGTACTTAAAAACAGTTGTAATCTTTATCAACGAAAGTACACAGTGCTTGTTTGTCTTAATTTTACAATTTAGGTTAATGAAATGTTTTCACATAAAGTTAGTACTTTATTAACAGTAACATTTTTCATTTTCATGAATGTCCATTGCTATTCCAGGTAAGTGATGTTTTTTTTTAAAGAGCGAGCGGTACGCTTGATGTTAATTGCCTACCGATTGACTCCGCAACAACTAAATATATTGCAGTCGTTTTGTCTACCCTTATGTGGGACAAAGGAAGGGATAGATAATAAAAAGGAAGAGAGATAAATGGGAGTGGGTATTGAAATGAAATACGAATACTTTACGCCTGCTTCTGTGAGGTCGAGGTCGGTACTTTATGAGTCCAGCTGTCCTTTTCAAGACAATGGCTGTCGCCGCAGCAGAACTACCGTTTTTCTGGTTGCATACCCGAACTTTTCATAGATTAATTACCTATTGAACTACTACAACTTGAACAACGAGGAATATGCTATTTAGTTTTACTAAATAAATAATAATAACCTAATAAATCTACAAAGTCAATAAAGTATATACAAAAAGTAGTAGTAGAAAAGTATATTAAGTTTGGTCAAGCTATACTTAAGGTATTTCCGAACATACAGCAGACAGATATTTTATTATATAGCCTAACTTTTGCTCAATCTTTTCAACATCAAAATGTGTTCTTACTATAAACTAATTCATTAAGATCTGTCAAGTCGATCTAAAGTACTGTGATACACAGACAGACAAAATTTAAAATAATGCTAGAATTATAGATTTATCAATCAAAACTGATATCAATTCATCATAAAATAATATTTATCACAATTTTTTTTAGAAAAAAAAAACTGAAATGACAAACTACAGATTTCTACATATTACTCTAGGTAAGATTTTGTATAATAAAGCATCATGTGTTTTCTTTTGCAGTAACATTTCTTTACCCGAGGAACGGTATCTTTTTGATTTTACTAAAAGTGATGGCGTTGAAAATTGGCAAGAACAATCGGATACAGTACGAAATGTCGGTATGTCGAAAGCTTTGCTCGCATTACACCAAAATACAGGGTACAGACGGGCCATATTTTTTGCATTATTAAATCCACAATTAAATGGCGCCGGATTTGCGGGCATACGAGCGATTAAAACTTACAATCTTACCGGCTACACAAAACTACAGATCAAATGTAGAGGTCAAGGCCAATATAATGGGTTTAAAGTTGTTTTGCGGCACAAAGGACTGAATGATGAGCCAAACTATTCATACGAACAATATTTCCAGGTAGGTTATTTCTTAATTTTTAACAATATATAGAATTTATTGTTGGTCTCGGCTGTAAACATAAATCATACATTTGTTGAGAACTTATTACTAAATATATTGAGTATAAATTAATAAACTCATGTTATTACATCAATTTTTTCACCGAATTCTTTAAGGATAGGAAAGGGTTTGAAGAATAAAGATGAAATAAATCATTGATAAAGTATGTCTATTAAATTTTAACAATGTTTTGACAAGTTTCTGGTCGTATAATATTCAAATTCTGATTAAGAATATTATGACCTCTCTACATGTGCAGGGAGGTCAATGATTTTTTTATCTGGAACAATAGAGATTTACAAGTACAGTAATTTCATTTATACGTTATTTACTTTGGTTGTAACGACTTCTGTTATAGCGACGTAGTTTGAATTTAAGGTATACTTTTATAAATGATTTGGCTACAGTGACTTTCGATGTAACGCTGATTTTGAGTATAGCAACTAGTTAATAAATTATTACTTCAAACGTCTTGTCACTTAAAAATCTCAAGCAGATATTGCAGCCAAGTCAACAAAGGTTAATTCATAAAGGGTAATGATGCTAAGTTATATATTATGTTTACACGGTATAAACATAATATATAACTTTCTACAATAGTTATTGTAGAAAGTTGGTAGATAAATTTAAGATTTCTTTCTATTTATATAGCAACTTCATACCATAGTGACGGAGTTATAGTGATGCCATTAATCATCGTTATAACAGAGTACCCTGTAATTGCAATAAAAATTTACTTGTTTATATAATATTATATAATATAATTATTCTTAGTATAATTGTTTCTTACGAGTGATTAATTTATTACTAGAACAGTATTATTTTTTCTTTTTCCAGGCTCCCAAAGATGAATTTGCAATACGTACTTTACCTTTCTCTGAATTCAAAGCATATTATAGAGGCAAAAGGAACAACAACAGTGAACCTTTAGATATATCTCAAATAACAAGTATAGGCCTTCAGATGTATGGTGGAGTGTACCAACCAATTAAACAAAAAGGACCAGCTACGCTAGAAATAGATTGGATAAAAGCTGTGTAAATCTAGGAAACGTATGTTATTAATGTGATAGTTATTTTTAGAGGAAAAATAAAATAAATTTGTGTTTGCATAAAAAGGCAGACAAAGTATTATGTATATTTTATTACCTAGAATTATGAACACCACTAAATACATACTCAGTATACAGACATACTTGTGTTTTCACTTTTACCGTTGCCGCGTCGGTAAGAGCAGCGTCAGGGCGGTCATTGCGTCGGGAAACAGGGAATGGTAGTTGACGAGCGGCACGTACGCAGCCGTGATGACCCTGCCGGCAAACCAACGGCCGTGTAGGGAGTTGACCGACGCGACCGCCGTGGCTATCGTGGGGCACTTGCAGTACACGTTGCCTTGCGGCGACGCCTTGTCCACATAAACGTGCAGCACTCCGCCGTGTTTGTTGCACTCACTGATCACATCGTCACGAATCTCAATATCCCAACTAGGATTCGTTTCTCTGTAAACGATTACATACAATAAATATGTTGCTTTTGCTAAATTAATTGTCTTTTACGCTTGCTCACTCGTTGGCCATCCTTGGACCACTTGACGAGTGAACGCCGCTTGGCGAGGCGGACGAGCTGGCCCTAATGAGCTTAAGGCTCCTGTCCATGTGGTGTTATATCTATATTGTTAAAATGTTACTGAAGGAAATATTGTATTTTTCCTTGGATTGAATGTGGATTAGTTAACTTTTGTACAAATATATTTTGGTCAAACTATTATTATAAAATATTAATTTGATATTTTTAAAAGTAATTTGCGTGTGGTCCCTTCCTGTTATTTTCAAAGGTTTAATTTTTACTATTTTTGTCACTAAAGGAATATTGGATTTGGTTTAAACTTACGTGGCAGGATCAAACATGTTATTCAGCATAAAGCATTGTGTTGCAATTGGCGGTGCTACTTGAGGCTGCGGAGCAACTATATTCGATCCAGTGCCCATTAACACTGATGCAGCGGCAGGAGGAATCTGAAGTAAAACAATTTGGAGTCAATAATATACTATCATTTAATTTTTTTATCAGCGTTATTTATAAGGATGGCTTGGAATTTTTTAAATACATAAGAATTGTTTATTGTCATAAAGGCTATTAGCAATTTAATGATAAATATTTTAGTTGGAGAATAATTTGTGACCCAGTTTGGAATTGGAATAGGATTCTGAAATTACATGCCTTGATTTACGTATGCGTCATATTGCAGTGGGGGGGCTTTGATAATTTAGGTGAGGTCATGCTTTTTGAACTATAAGCAACCTATATGGTTATTGCAGGATGTGGCCAGAAATTATAGGATCACTGAGCCCACCATAGAAGCAGACAAATAGGGGGTGGATAAAATAGCATGATAATCATCATCCCTTTTTCCTAAATTGCGTGTAAAATTAATATACACGTGTTCAGGTTAGAGATTACTAACCATTAAGTCAACTGTAAATTAAATTCTTACAATGAAATAATTATTTTTATAATTTAATGTTTTTTCCTTAAAGAAAAAGTAATAATTACATACTTGTAATCCAGTTCCTTCTGCAAGCTTAAACATTAACTGAAGACGGCCTGTTGCCCCGAGGTCAACACCTGCCCTGTCCAGCTCATCAGCATCAAAACGAGTACTGGAGCCACCATCAGTGCGTTCAGTGACATTCCCTACTTTCATTGGTCGTCCAGCTATTTCGAATCCATTTAATTGCTCCATTGCTTTCTTTGCATCTGTTGCATGATGGAACTAAAGAAAATAGTTTGCAATTAGTTAAATATTTTTAAGCAACATAATTGATTATAATATAATATGTTTCAGTTATCACACCTGATAACAGCACATATATCTGCTACAACTAGGAATAAAATACAGGAGCCCTGACTGAAGGCCATGTGGATATCAATTTTTCAACAAAGGTGCAGTGAACTTACCGTCAAAAAACCATAACCTTTACTTTTTCCTGTCTCTGGGTCAGTCATAAGCTGAATGTGATCAATTTTCCCAAATGGCTCGAAAATACCTCGCAACATATCCTCTGTAATATTAAAATGCAATGAGCCAACATACAGTCTAGTGGGACCATTACTTGTCTTTGGAGCTAAGTTAGGCAAAGTGTTGCCTACTCTGTTTTTCTCTGCCTGTGTGTGTTGCACTATAATAGGGACACCAAGTAATTTTTGTCCAGTCAAACCCAAAGCCTGTAAAGAAAGAAAATTAATGATTTTTTTTTTAATAAATAAAACAGTAATATTTAATACTCAAAATAATTTCAACATACCAATGGTACAGATTCAGCATCCTTAAATTCTATATATGCTATCCCTTTAAACCTTCTAGTTTTGTTACATGTGATAAGTCTAACATCTCTAACTTTACCAACAGATGAAAAAAATTCTTCTAGATCTTTTGCTCTTATACGCTGAGACAACTGCATACAAAATACAGTTCGCAAATCTCTTTCCTCTGGTGGCAAATCCTCTAATTTTGGTTCAACTCCTCTTGACTTCGATCGATATTCTTGTTTTGGCTCTGCTTCCCGACTTTTCTCGCGTCTTGAATGCCTCTCCTTACTACGCTCCCTCTCTTTACTGCGTTCTTTGTCTCTACTACGTCTCTTTTCCCTGTCCCTTTCTCGTTCCCTTTCCTTGTCCCTATCACGATCTTTCTCTTTTATGTTTTTGTCACTACGATCTTTGTCACGATCCTTGCGATCTCTGTCTTTTTCCCTGTCTCTATCTCTCTCCTTTATTTTTCTTTCATCTCTGTCTCTTGAACGACGTGAATCTCTCTCTCTCGATCTCCTTCTTTCCCGAGATCTGCTGCGTCTAAAATAAATTATCTAGTGAATAAATATTCTCAAGAACATGAATATGATGACACAAATGAAATTTGTGTTTTTTAAAACAAATTATAATATTGATAATATTTCTCTAAACATTTAAATTTTTAATTTATACTAGCTTTTTCACGCGACTTCGTCAGCGTGGATAACTGCTGCGGGCAGCATTTTATATAATTTTAGGATACATATTTTGTAAATAATATACATATAAACTGCTGTGGCTATTACTTTAATAAATTTTTATAAACAATGTTTTTAATTTTCCATCCTTTAATAAAATATAAAGATTTTGTGAGGTGCTGGACGAGTCCCGCGCTCGCGCTATTTATATATATTAGATCCTTACATATGAAATTAGCGTTTTGTCGTACTGACAACTTTGATCTGAAATGTCTCCTCTTTGGTTAAAAATTCTAAATTCAAATTTATAAATTCATTTAGCTGGTATATTTGAGTATTGAAAACAGTCATTCATTTGTTTTTTCCTCATTATTTTTTTCTTTGGCGTCGCTTATTACCACACAATGGAAAACATGAAATATCGGTATATTTACGAGTACGAGTTCTACCATGGCACCAGTGCAGCAAAAACAGCTCGAAGGATTAATGTGTACGGCGCTGGTGTCGTAAAAGAAAGCACGGTACGTTTTTGTTTTCAACGTTTTCGTTCTGGATATTTCGACCTTCAGAACCAACTACGTGGACGGCCGGAGACCAAAGTGGAAAATGAAGAATTAAAGGCTATCGTGGAAGCGGATCTATCACAAACCACTTCAGAGATAGCTGCAGACTTCGGGTTAAGTAATAAAACTGTATTAATCCACTTGAAGCAAATCGGGAAAGTAAAAAAAACTTGAACAATGGGTACCTCATGAATTGAGTGAATGGAACTTGCAAACACGCGTCGACTGCTGTGTTACTTTGCTCAACCGACACAATAATGAAGGGATTTTAAATCGAATCATAACTTGTGATGAAAAGTGGATACTGTATGATAATCGGAAGCGCTCGTCGCAATGGCTGAACCCTGGAGGCCTAGCCAAATCCAGCCCAAAACGAAAATTGAGTCAGAAAAAGTTACTTGTGAGTGTTTCGTGGACTAGCGCCGGTGTCTTCACTACAGCTTTCTAAAATCTGGCCAAACGATTACGGCAGATATCTATTGTCAGTAACTGCAAACCATGAAGGAGGAACTAGTAGTTAAACAACCGAAATTGGTCAATCGCTCTAGGCCACTGCTGCTTCACGACAAGCAAGACCACACACTGCACAGCAAACAACCACTAAGTTAGATGAGCTACAATTGAAATGTCTGCGACATCCATCATACTCCCCGGACCTTTCTCCAACAGATTACCATTTTTTCTGGAATTAGGACAACTTCTTACAAGGAAAAAAATTCAACTCCGATGCGGCACTCCAAACCGCCTTCAAAAAGTTTATTGATTCTCGCCCCCATGGTTTTTTTAGTAAATGAATCAATGAACTACCTATGAGATGGCAAAAGTGCATAGATAACAACAGTGCATACTTTGATTAATAAAATGTATTTTACAACAAAAAAAAATGACTATATTCCTCCCATACAAAACGCCAATTTCGTATGTAAGGACCTAATATTAAGACAGCATTTTTGCTGTTGTGAATGATTTCACATGTTTCCAATAAATGTACATCCCCAGCAAATATAAACAGATTTGTTTGGACTTCTATACAAACTTTCATATCGTATTTCGAAAACTCTAGGACAAATGTTTATTTATTATCCAAACAAGCCCTGTTTGGACTCAGTGGACTCTTGGCTGGCACAGTGTGGCTATAAATGACATAAATAAAATTAAGTGTTGCATACAGCACACATTTGTTTTTTTTTGAACATGTGTCAAAAAGTTATTATTGTAACCAATATTGTAAATGAATCTTTATTGTATTTCTTATACCTGTTCTAATGCATAAAGGGAAGAATTGTTCCAATGTGGTTTTGTTTTGTTAAAAATCATCAAAAGATTATTGACTACACTCTTTAAATTTTCAAGTAATTGTCTATGATTACGGTTATATATAAATCAAATCCATAAAAATGGTATTCAGTCAAAAATTAATTATGGTGCATACCAAACTATTTCAGGTTGTGCTCACATTGATATTAAAACAGAATATATTTATATTAAAGTCCAGTATACATATTTAGACACTTTCAATCTTATTAGTAACTAATCTAAAAAGATACCACACAGAGAATATGTAAAATAGTCTTACTTTAAATTCAGAAATGTACATAAAGCTTAATTTAGCTTCTTTTTGTATGTCTGGTGGACAGTTCATTTTTCTGCAAGTTATATAGCTCTGAAGTGCATGCATACATAAATATATAAAGATTGAGTTACCTCCGACTGCCATCCTTTTCTCTATCTCTGTGCTTATCAGAATACTTGTCCGATCGATGTTTTGAAGAGGATGTGGTATCCTGTCACACAAAGCACAAGGTAGAAGCAGCGCCACAGCAACACGCCAATGAATAAATAAAAACTGTATTAGTTACTTTATACTGATAATACAAAAGCATCTGTGAATATTTCATCACTAACAAGCTCTTATAATGTTGACTGATGAAACACCACAAATGTTATTTATTGCTTTGCCTAGACAATTTTTAGAGACGGCTTTTTGTAATTGGGTTGTCAAATGTCTGCTTGTTTTTCTCTATTCCCCGGTGACTTACCGTTTAATAAACCATTGACTAAGGGTGTAAACAGCTAACATCACAGACGGAAACTTCTGCAAAAGATTTATCACCCATAAGAGTGTGATTTTCCACATTGATTTTAATACATTTTGTTTTAACTAGCAGATATGAGTTTTTTTTTAATATCAGAAAAGAAAAATATTATATAGTATTGGATACCTCTTTTTGGTTCAGGTCGATGAAGTATGCTGGACAATAACCACAAAGTTCTATAAATATAAGAAACGATTCTCAAATGTAATTTTGTTTTAAAGTTCTAATATACAATTCAAAGATGTAAAAAAAAATTAATCTTATTAAACAAACTATAAAAAAAGAAACTGCTCTCCATACTTTCTTACAATCTCATCTTTGAATGTTAAACTTATACAGAAGAGTATTTGTTTTCATTTAGTGGTAATAACATTAGTTTCATGAAACTACTGCCCTAAATGTTTTGTAGGTTTTCTGTTAAAATAAATATCAATGACTTCGTTACTTTAATATAAAAATTCATTTCATTAAAAGCATTTATTTTAATAACTATCCTAATAATTTTACTTACTACTTTATTTAATCTTAATTATCAAACTTAAATAACCTATTTATGATTGTGACAAAAATAATGTGCAATGTGTAAGTACTAAACAACTCCAACATAAAATTAAAATGATTGTCTACATAAATAAAGCTAACATTATTTAACATTTCTGAATGTATTATGCAGGCCACTATAGATGTTTAACGAATATAACATCCCAAGATGATAACACATTAACATACGTAATATACAGTCTCTATTACAGTTGTCTCAATCAAAATAAAAACTTTTCGAAAATAAAGTATGCGAAAATAATAAAACGATGCATTTAAATTAATTTATAAAACTCACCGATTTAATATAAGGAGCTTCAAGCATTGCCTCTACGTCAAAATCTTCGGCCATTCTGTAGATAGTTTATTCGACTGTTACCTGTTATCACTAACAATACATATTTATATATAAATTCACAGCATGAAATTAATATTATAAATTCTACATATGAAAAGCAAAAAACACACATTTAACGTAATCTCTAATTACGAACAAAATGGCGTTCTCGTTTCCAATACTATTTGACAAATATATACCTTATTGCAAATTATGTTATACGTACCTCGTAATTACAAGATATGTATTACAGCCTAGACTTCGTATTGGATATACTGAACCAAATATCGTCAAATATTTTATATTTAGTGACAATGATGAGGTACGACCATGTTTCCTTTCCAGTTTTCAGGTTTCTTTTCTTCCTTTTTTTTTAACACAGTAATGCAACACAGTACAGTCACAGACTGAAACCACAGACAAAAAAATTAGTTTCCTGTATATTGCCAAAGAGTATATAATATAGGTATATGCGTGTGTGGCTAAGTGTACACAATTGAACATATGCATGAAATCAAGACGAATATGAATACGATATACTTGCACGAAGTAACTACCTTCACCCAAAACCTTGAACCAAGAAGATCTTCGAGGTTGCAGCGAACTATGAGTTCTGCACTCGTGCCTTCACGGTCTGCCTTATCAAGCCGTGAGTAAATACTTAACTTTTTTTAATATATAATATATACTATTTTTTAATAATTTTTTTTATATCAATTAAGCGAAGAGTAAAAGTTGTTTTTGAAGCAATAGCCTGAAATATACTGATGTTTAACTAGTGCCTACTATTCTTCGATGAATTCGTGTTTCAGTTACAATCGCAAGTTTACCCATTATAAAAGAAAAAAATGGTATTTGGTGGGTTAGTTTAATGCATTTTTTTCGCTCGCCAAAATGATAACACCAAGATGACACAAATAAAAACATTATATACCAACATACGTTTGCGAATTGTACTAACAAATGTATACGATAAAAAAAGTATAGTCTCTTTTGTAAAGTGTTGGATTTTTGGATTTTGGGCAAGGTTATTATAAAATGTAAGAATATATGATAGGTAATTAATTAAAAGCAATAAGGTTGAAATAATTAATCCAGTCATCAAATCCTAAGCGAATATAATTAATAAGAATCGGGAATTGGAACAAATAATTTTAGCTATTTGCATACCAAATCATAATCAAGGTGCAAATATTTAATGTATTTTTTTAACCATATATATTTATGACATTATCACACTTATATTCTCTCTGTGACACATGATGAAAAGTCATTGGCACCAACCTCAGGTGTTAATTAGGGTAGCGCCTTTTTATCGATCTCTATAAAATGTATGGTGGTTTTCTAGGCGAACATTAAAACTTTTTGAAACAACTACTTACTATAGGTATATTTACAATTTATTTATTTTACACACCAAAAACCTTAAAATTTGGTTTTAGTACACATATTTGACTTCCTGCATCCCTGTTCTATAGTCGTTCGTTACTTGGATGGCTATACTCTGAAAACTATACACCACACAATTAATAAGTCAGGATTTTTCATTAAAACCATTACTCTGAATGTGCTGTCTATTTTTTAATTCTGGATTGGAATATACCAAGAAGACTACTTTTGTAACAAGCTTAACCTATTCCTTGCGTCTGTGAATTGTTAGTAAAAAAAGATTAAGACCTAGTTAGTTATTAACTACGTAATAATTTCAAATGCGTATCAATAAAACATTTGTCGAACAAATATTATCGATAGTTTACATTGTGTAGTAGGTACATCGTTAGTAGAAAATAAAAAAGGATTTAAAAATATTAAACTAATTAAAATTCCTATGACGACTGAAATTATTGTTATTGCTAATATTTTAATATAAAGCGAATTTCACCGCAAATTCCGTTTTGCCGTCATTTTTACAGCTTGCTTGTGATTCACATATCTCGCATGTTATGAACCATTTTTGTGTGGTGCTTACACATTAAAAAAATCAGAGTATTTTATTAAAAATAACAAAAATCTTAAATAATTCATAACATAATGGCACAAAGGCTTTAAATGTCAAATGTCAGTTCTGGCAGAAAGAAACAGCGTAATAGATCCCTCTATTGTATGTAGATATCAACACTGTAACAATATCCGCCATTAGTAGTCATAACCACTCAAATTTCATACAAAATATTTTTTTTCCAAAGCTCGCTATCCTGGTATCTGATATCAAGAAACAAGTAAAAGGACTCTATTCTATTTAGTTTTTTCTTTAGTTATTTTGACTCAGTGAAAAGAAACAGAAAATATTTCGGAGAAAAAAAGATAAAGTTAATATTAGGTTGATGTTTTGAGTAAATTTGTGTTAAAAACATGACTACCGCTGCGAGACCAACGTTTGATCCAGCGCGAGGGGGACAAGGACGTGGTGAAAAAGATTTAAGTGCTATATCTCGTCAATACTCTAGTAGAGATCTTCCAGGACATACTAAACTAAAATACAGGTACGAGAAACGTATAATTATCTTTTGTCCTGTAAATCATTTGTATCGATGTTTGGCTTAGGTGGCAAGGTGATATTTATTTATTACACAATAATAGTTTATTTACTATAGAATACATATTTTGTTAATAAAAAAAAACTTTGCTAATTTTATAGAGAACAAGGTCAAGGGACTACTGAAGAGTTACGCACAAGAGATTTCCGTAAAGAATTAGATGAGAGGGAAAAGGAAAGCAAAGGACCCGCAACAAAAAGGCAAAATGAACCGCCTGCAAAGAGGTTAAAAATAGATCAAGTGCCTGCTGCTAGTTTAGATGCTGATGATCCATTAGAAGGAGATTCTACGGATTCTGATGACTCTGATGATGACACAGCAGCCTTGTTGGCAGAATTAAATAAAATAAAAAAAGAGAGAGCTATTGAACAGGCAAAAAAGGTTTGTATGGTACCATAAATAATCAGGTATAACTCGAGATACTAAAGTAGACCTACATGACAGTTTTATGCGGGTACAGGTCTCCAAAATATTTAGTAATAGTAATATATTATGACTGCATGAGTAACACCACCACAACAGCGCCACTACATTGGCGTAGAATAAATACTCAATATTGATAAACATTTTTATCAATCGTTTCATTGTTGATAAAGAAGTTTCTTTAATGAAGTAGAAACCAAAACAAAGTTCATTTACAAGTTCATTCATGTCCAAGTTCGACTGTACTTTCATGCGGTGCCTATAGTGCATGCATGTTATGTTGTCCAAGCACTAAGTCACTTAATCAAGAACATTGTGTTCTGTGCAGATTCTACTTAATTGTCTCAAAATATACTATTTATTTTATGTGTTATTAATTGTCAAACAATTGATTTGTGTTTTCATTTGTAGGAGGCTGAGAAGAAACAAGAGGAGGAAAGAATTCGCATGGAAAACATACTGTCGGGCAATCCATTACTTAATTATTCTGCAGCAGGACAGAAAAATGACTTAAAGGTAGTTTATCATATTAATTTGTAATAGTAATTATTTGAATTTCGAGCAAAAGTATTCTGCTGCATTTTCTCTGACTATTGAGGTGAGGAGGCTCAATTTTAGTTTTCTTCCCATCCTTTTTTTAATAAGGAGAATGGGAAAGGGAAGAGGATTCCAGGAAGTAGAAGATGGATTATCCTTTTTTTGTCTCTTCTCTCCTGTGCTCTACATTAGTTTCCTGACAGACAGATTCCTATGGACAATGATCATATTATATGATGTAGAAAAAAAAATAGTAGAAATTCAATGTAGTTATAATTCTAAATTGTATATATTTCTATGCAGGTGAAAAGACGATGGGATGATGATGTGGTCTTCAAAAATTGTGCCCGTTCAGAGCCGGACAAGAAGTTAAACTCATTTATAAATGATTCTTTAAGATCGGAGTTCCATAAAAAGTTCATGGAGAAGTATGTTAAATAAAAGTAATTTTAACATTTAACAATGTTTTTGACAGTTACAATAAGTGGAATAAAACATAGGTCAAAAGCTATTTTGTAACATTTGATGTGAGTAAATAAATTTGTAATTACAAATTTAAGCCATTGTAATTTGTTTCCATTAAATTATAATTGTTACATTTTTAATGTGGATTTATTAAAATATAATTTCTTGCTCAAAATTGCATTGCATTTTTTAATCGGTAGAATCAATGGACCGTCCAAACATAGTGCACTCCGTGTATCGCTTAGTGTTGACCGGTGTGAGTTCTGCAACTCTGATTAGAACCCAAATATTAGTTAAATAAAAAGACGGTAACGTTGTTACGTTTTCATGACAAATAGATAATTAACGTGTATATTAGAAGTTGTTTCAGTACAATTAAACTAAATTGGTTTATATTACAAGCCTTTTTTTTAAAGCCTTACCTTACCTCACGAAAAATATATTATTAAGTTCTAATGGCCTTTTTACAAGTTTCGTTGTTTATGTCCCACTTAAATATATATTACAGCCAATGATAAAGTAAAATTGCATGGACAGTGGATACATTTGAAATAAAAAAGAGTTTGTTGTCAGACAAGTAAACGTTGATTGAGTCCGGTTATTTTAGAGGAAATTTATTAAAAAAGAATCTAAGTTGTAGAAATATACGGCTTTTTGATGCAAAAACTACTTAAAAAAACCAATATGGTAATGCATAAAATAGGAACAATTGTTAATACTAAATTTTGTTGCAAAGCAAAACCGAAATATCGTTAAGGTCACTTTTCATTTTATATTTCGAAATACTATTTCGTATAGATTTTTGGCGGAAAAGATAAATTTCACTTATTTTTATTGGTAAATATCCTCTAAATCATAATAAAATAACAGAACGTTCGTCACTTCAAAACTTCGTGGTGTAAACACGAACTAAAGTTCGTTCTGTGATAGATTGAAGTAGGTGGCTACTTCAGTTGATTAAATTACTACTTACTTATTATTGCTTATAAGAGTATACTTCTGAGATTTAATCTGCTAAGTCATGCACCTGGCTTTAACATGGCTTTATCACATATACGATTGTCTTTTTTAAAGTGGAATACCGCCAAGGAAAGCGACTGCACTTGGTGGGTAGGTTTTGCAAAAAACAGCACTGTACTGTGAGTAACACATGTAGGATAGTCGCGGGACTACCTACTGGGTTTTGCATCGAAGCAATTTCCAAATCCGGTTCTGAAGCGATAAGCTTCAGCGTGGACCGCTTATCCTGTATTACAGATTGTTAAGGAATTCCTGGGTGTTTGTTTAATACGTATTCTTCACGAAAGAGCTTTGCGATGTCGCGTACCTTTTTTAATTTTACATATGTAACATACGCTGTTCCAGATCCAAATCGAGACCTAAACTTTGTAAACAAAGGATACACACCTCGTCTTTTTCGCTAAAATTCATGAATTTCAAAATATTTGCGCAAACTCAATTTTTCTCATATTACCTCATAACATTCGCTATCGGTATTGTAAAATTTCACTTTATCTCAAGCTTTAAGAATTCAATTGAGGTCAGAATTAAATTGAGGGATCTCCTGACCCTAGTTCGGTTTTAGGCAGAGAAAATTATTTTCTGTGCTTTTAAAAATTACAAATATTTTGAGGGTAGCAATTACTCCATATATCTACCTCAATAAATTTAAAAGATGCGAGATTTTTTACGTTTTATACCATAGTCCAGTCCAATTTGTTTTTAGCATCATCATCATCTCCCTCCCCTTTTCCCACCAACGTAGGCTCGGCAAAGTATGTACGACTCTTCCATATCTCCTGGACTCTATTGTAGTCCTTACTGTAATTGTTTTTGGCTATAGTTTTTACGGCCGGCCCCTGCCTGACGGTAACACTCCGGGAATCCACCTTCCCTTCCCAAAATTTCCTTATTAGAAAGGGGTGGGAAGTGGGAAAGGACTAGAAATGCTCAGTCATCAGACGATACGCATAAACTTTATACTACTAGAATGTTAGGGTAAATGATAAACTTATATTATAAAAAAAATAAACTATTTCAAGACTATTTTTTATTACTAACGTGCAATGTTGAAAATCAGCAACATCGCCGAGGAGGAGCTAATAAAAGTAAGTGGTAATAAGATAAGTGGAATTATTAACTAGCACCACCTAAATTATACATCGACTAATGTTTTGGTATAATTAAGTAAGTTGCAATTTAGTTCCCCTCGCCCACGCACAATTCAATTAAAATGGTGCTTAATTAAGCTTGTGACGCAGCATACGCAGCCGATGTGTATATTTAACATTACGGAAATAGTTGTCGGCATTATTAACGTGGCTATCGTATCGGGTCAGTGCAGTTTAAAACAACTGTGCCATTATATTGTTCATATCATAAACGGAGCGTTGTGCCGTTTTAGTTTTCCGATTCCAGTAATACGAATTTTATTTCTTTGTGTTCTCAATATACATGAGTGTTATAATCGGAGGCGTGCAAGTGCGCTTGACGCATTTAGTGGTGCTTCAATGTTTACATTATTGAGGCGATGTGGCGAGGGGGTGGGAGGGGAAGCTGTGAAGAGCACGGCGGCCGCCGGCCCACCTTGAGTGGGCAGGTTCGGTGGCTACGGTCGGACCCGTGCGATTCCGTAGCCGACTCGACCGTAAACTTTTTACTCATTAGCGTCAGTGAGCGGACTGCTTCGAGAGCGTGCGTCTTTGTGTAAATCGGTCTGTAAATATGTTTGCCCAGAAGACGGCGTGGCGGTGCGTTGCTTTATTATTGTTTATAGTGACATGTGAAGCGGTACTTTCCGGTTTGTACATCGATAATGGCGTTGATCAGACTGTTATTCATCATTCGATGACACGCCACGAAAGACTGTTAGTCGAACATGAAATTTTAGATCTCTTGGGTCTCGGGGAGAGACCTCGACGGACTAGTACGCCGCCTCTAGACCGGTCCGCTCCCAGCTTCCTTCTAGACGTGTACAAGCAGCTAGCAGAAGAACATGAGCAGGCTAGGCCGACACGGAGCTCGGAAATGGCCTTGAGTGGCGAAGAGCAGCAAGCTATTGACGAAAGTGATTTAATAATGACATTTCAAAGCAAAAGTAAGTAAAGATTTTAAGCATTGTTGTGTGTGAAAAGTTAGCGCAGATGTGTGCCTTTGTGTTTATAATCTATCTATATAATACAGTCGCCAATTCTTAAATAACTTCTAGACCATTTAGAATAACATAAATTATCCAAAATAAAAAAATGATGTCACTGAATTGCTTAAGGACAGGTAGATGATAAAATCAGTGAGTATGTATTCATATCAGTAATCTGTAATTTTAAAAGAAATTTGTTTACTGTTACATACATACATACATACATACTTATTGTATATTTCATGTATGAAAATGAATGAAAAAATGTAATATTGATGTTTATTTTTTTAGTTTAGTTTTCTGAGTAAAATATTACTGATTTTAGGCTTAATAGAATTATTTTGCACAAAATTAACAGCTGATGACGAAAAGATGTCTTATATGCATTAATTAAAGTGTTAAGTGTAAATATTCAATTATAATTATTTAAACTAAGCTAAGGAGCTCGAGCCCTACAACATAATTTTTCCGTGACAAATTTTAAAGCAAAGTAAATAATTATAACTCTAAATTAAATTATTTTAGCCATCATTACACTAGTGTGAACCAGCGTGGATGAATACTGGTACCGTCAATGTTAGAAAATAACACCTCTGTGTGTGGTTTTCAGTATTTAAGCACCTACTGCTAGAAGCCCAGAGTGAGGCTCATCCTTCAAAAAAAAAAATACAAACATCGATCCGCTACTGGCATAATTTACTCGTATTACAATATAGGACGATAAAAATAATGTTTACAAAAAGCATTTTCGTGATTGTCACGATATATTAAATAGGGGCAAATGGGAAATAACATTGTTCAAGTCAATTCTTTTAACTAAATAATTTTCTACATTCCACATAGTGATATATAACGTGAACGTTTTAGACCTATAACTTAATATTACAAATGAATTTTACTTTATAAAATTACGTATATATTTGGTTACTAGCTGTTGCCCGCGACTTCGTCCGCGTGGAATTCAATATTGATATATCTATATGTAAACATATACATATATCT
>DWLR01000497.1:0-25002 GCA_018246295.1 Papilio alexanor hazarajatica
TATAGTAATTCAAAATATAAAGTCTACAAATTAAAATAATATTTTTATTTCACCGAAATCTAATATTTTACAATACTAAGCCTCGTTAAGAGTAACTAAGCTCGAGGGCTCCCTCAGGAGCCTCGGCTCGGGCCGTTACTTTATTATGATCACCGGATTGGATCACAGAGTTAAATCTTATTAGAGAACTTAACCTAAAACACATGTCACTTTCATGGCGCGTTTTAAAATACAACTTGCGCCACCTAGTTCACTTAATGTACAGTAATCACTATTATACGCACAGTGGCGCCATCTGGGACATACACACGTTTTCGGCGTTACAACACCAATATATCCTTCAATGATATTGTCTTATATTCCTCGTCTTCTTCGATACTTAACATCAGGTGATACAGTTAAGTACAACAAAAAAATAAAAATAAGTTGAAAAAATGTACTCTGAAATTATAAGGTTGGTATCTATTTAGATTTATGATATTCAAAGAAACAAAATCGTTTCAACTTAAAGATTCCAGCATTTATTCCAAAAGTTTTTGCGACATATGACTGAGGAGAATAAAGACAAATGGTTCAAACATAATGTTAACTTTAGGCTACTGTCCTCAAGTAATAAGAGAGCTCAAATAGTACATTGAGTTCGCCTTAATACAAGACGCGTCCTTCCAAAGTCACCGACCAAAGCAGTTTCACGGACTCTGACGAATTTGGGATGCCAACCGCGAAATATAAGAGTGTGGATGAAAGATTAACTTACTTAATTTACTCTTGACTTTGAATCAAGCAATGCTAATTACTGTTATTTTATTTACGAAGTTGGAGAATTTATTAAAAGTCTGGACTTTATACTAATATTTTGTTCAAATACGTTTATGCTGTTGTATAACTTACGTGAAAATTGTTAAATGTTTTTTTTCTATAAGTATTAACCTAATCTAGGCAATAGAATATCGTCTTGATAATTTTCTGTACCATATTGAAGTTCTAGAATAATAAGACTTTATGGAGAATGACAAATATTTAAAAAACAGTACTTCAGTAAATTTCTATTGTGGATTAAATACAATGTATTACAGATAAAAACGAATCAGAAGAAAAAAGTATTCGGAACTGTCGTTAAAAAAAAAAATAACATTAAAAAAAAACTTGTTCGCAAATCCATAAAAAATATTATACTTGTACACCTCCCCCCCCCCACACACACACACAATATGTAGATTATGTATGAAAAAAACGTTATTAATATAAGCAATGAGTTATAAAAATGCGTACTTTCAACTACCTGTTTATATTAGGTTGAAAAGGCATACAATAGTTTATTAATAAGAAAATGTTCCAAATAAACATAGATAAATTGTCAGAGACGGCCCTAATTTTAATCCTAAATTATTATACAATGAAATTTACCTTCCGGAGCAGGTGGCCTCGGTTGATAATGTAAATCTGGAACAATAAAGTTTTATAATAATTAGTGGATTATACGTTAATAGCAGCAACTGGGTATACAGTGATGAGATTCGGGCGTGATTATTGTATACAGGCAAATAAGGAGTTGGTAACCTAATATTATGTGATCACTGATCTATTAATGGTAACAACACTAGAGGGGCCACAGACAAGGAGGAGACAAGACACGGTCGTCATTCAAGGGCTGTTCTTGTCCAATTGTTAATTGTCATTGTAACGTTGAAGTCATCACAATCAAACGGCAAATTTTTCGATCAGTGTTTGTAATTAAACAATAACTCACAAAACATTGTTTACAAATATTGTCGTAAATAATATTGTCTCATAGTAATTGTAACAAATAAAAGCAGTGGTAGAGTCCGCAGCAACAATTTCTCTTTCTTTCTCTTCCCTTTCTCACCCTTTACTAATTATGAAAGGATGGGAAGCGGAAGAAGATTTTACAGGGAAAGGAATGGATAAACATAATTTTCGGTCTATTATTATTATTCGGTCCTTTGTCTATTAAAGGTGGGCAATGCATATGACTGACCCGTTGGCGCAATGGTAAGATACTTTATATACGGCTTTCACGCCGTAGGTCGTGGGTTCAATTCCCACACAGGACAAACATTTGTGTGCATAAACATGTCTGTTTGTCTTGAGTTTGGATGTAAAGACCACCGGAGGACGGGCACCGACAGTTCTTTGAACGCTGGAACATACTGTGATCGCCAATAAGCCTGCCAAACGTGACGATTATGGCACATTTCCCCCCAATGAAAGGAGAGGCCTATGTCCAGCAGTGGACGATCATAAGCTGAGGTGGAGGTGATGCATATACAACTCGCAAATGCTTGTTGCAGATGCATATGGGTAGTGTTCTTATGCCACCTTCATATATGAAAAAATCTTTTTAAGATAGTAATAAAAGATCATGTCTCAAATATAAAAATCTAATTTAACACAAACTGCCTAAATAACTTCGACTCGATTAAAAAAAAAAAACAATATTCATTGACATATTTCTAACAATAGTCATACTATTGAATGGATATTTAAATTGTAAATCCATTTCGATTCGTTATTTTGAGCACAAATCGCTCTAATCTAATTATCGAACTGGGTTAAATCAACTTCATTGTAATTTAACTGAAACAGTCAATTTGTTGAGATACGAAAAACGATTCATTTGCCACTCGTAACTAATTTTAATTCTGAATTGTGGTTTTGAATATTCAAGCGGAAATTTTAGGAATTCATTCGGTTATCATTTGATTTGAATACATTGATATTTAGTCATAACACGAGGGTTTAGCAGTCGTAGCGCAGACTCCAAGCAAAACGTATACAAGATTCACTGTCAAAGTGATAATGGCTCAACTTTGATCCCACTCAAGATATAATTAATGACGTTATTTTTAAACGACTTGAAAAAAGAAGAAAAGATTCTCGATTCGGTTTCATTTTTTAACTTTTTTTTGTATTTTTAATACCAACTTCGTTATTTCCGAGCCGATTTCATAAATGCTTCTTTAGTTCGTTCCATTCAATGTTGAATGTCATTGAACCTTGGGTTTCAAACATATAAATAAAATTTTACATCAATTTTGATGCAGATAGCATGTGTAAAAAAGTTGTTATTATCATTACCTTGGCAAACTTTTATGTAAACGATATTGTAAACGAAGCTTTTTTCTATTTCTGATCTTTAAACATCCTTTATTTATGTTATAAATTTGAAGTCGGTTTTATTTTTGTTAAAACAACAACATTATTAATGGAACGGACACACATATATACATATGTACATACCTACTAAAACATTACGTTTTTCTTTTCAACTGACTTTTATATTGTCATAAAATTATTTTGATACTTTTTAGTCGTTTATATTTATGTGTATTCACAAAACAAAACTTCTTCAAACTTCAGATTCATATGGTTTTCCCTTTTTTTGGGAAAAAAGAAAAAAAGCTTAATTATACGTTGCGTCAATATCGCTTGCCATGGTATTGATTACAATAACAACTTTTTGGCACATAACTGCGGCATGAAATTACAAAAAAAAAATGTTTAACACCCAGTTTTACTAACGTTACGTCTGATTACAAATCCATTAAATCCAAGTAGGGCTTGTCTTAATTCTACCAATATTTGAATTTTCAGACATTTCTTGTACATTTGTGTGCATAAACATGTCTGTCTTGAGTTTGGATGTTAAAGACCATCGGAGGACGGACAGCAGCATCCTTTTCTTAGTACGGTGGAACATACTGCGATCAACATGCTAAGCGTGGCGAATATGGCATGTTCCCCCCCCCCCCCCAATGATGCGATCGATGGGGGGGGCCTATGTTCAGCAGTGGTTGATCATAGGCTGAGATGGAATGATGATATCTTGGGAAACCAAGGTCCAATGACATTTAAAGTTAAAAACTACCGAATGTCCCCTTTCCAAAAACAATATTTTTGTAATCAGTTCGTAAATTATGGAGTATACTGCCGTAACATATGTAAAAAAACTACAACCGAATTGAGAACCTCCTCCTTTTTTTGAAGTCTATTAAAAAGTAATCGTCGTGTTGTGCAATTTAATGTGCTAAACCTATTTATTGAATATTCTCCGAACCCATATCAAAAAAGAAAATTAAACATGAATTGCAAAATCAGTCATCTCGTGATATAATTATAAACGCCAGACGCGGTCGCCTCCGTAGGTTTATATCCGATGGAACGGCTAATTGTCTAATCGATTGTAGAACCATGCGACTATTTATCAGAAAAGGCAATATAGCTTAGATGATACTAAAGTACTAAATTTCATATTCCGCCTCTACTACAGTTAATATTAGTTCTACTAAAGACCGGATCAGCTAACACTTATAAGCTACACACCGTTGAATACTAATAGAATTAGTACTGTAGTTATAAATAATGGTCTTAGAGAATATTAAGTAGCACTAAATGGATAACTGCAAAGGTGAAGTTGCAATAGGGACCATATTGCTCGTGGGACCACGCAGCATATATCACATCAGCATCAGTTTGTCATAGACCGATAATCTGATCAGGGTAATGATCTATTCAGGAAGCTACTAGATGAAAACATAAACAAACCTATCTTTCTGGATCCTTGGGAGATGCCAACACTCAGTATTGGACATCTTTTCATTATAGTAAGGAAGCTTTATCGATTGATTCGGTAAAATAACAAATACCAAACGAATATTGTCAAAAATTTATAGAATTTAATTTTAATTAAATTGAAAAGCAAACAGAACAAAAGCATTAAGTGCATGCGTACGCAATATATTAAGCAAATATTTGTCAATTCACATGGACTCAACTCGAATGGGAAACTAAAAAAGTCTTTATTCTGCTAACTAAATGAACACGAACGCGGAAACATCAACGTTCTTATGTTTTTGAACTTCCAGTAAATAGCTCTATGATTTGAATAAATTTAAAAAGCCTTTTATATTATTCTGAAATACATTATTCTTTAACAAGGTTTGTCCCTTTATTTCCCTCCTCCCTTTTTCTACTTATATAAAATGATTTCAATGATTTCTCTAACATGTACCGAATTGTATATTGTGAAGTTTAGTCTGGTTTTTGTATTTTTTTTTAATATGTATATGTAATCATTTGTGTACATAAAATTCTTTTTTATCCTTTTAATGTGGTTTGTACTAATATTGAGCTTTTTTTGCTCTTGAATTTTTAGCTGTTGATTTGTTGTGTTGCGATATATTGACGATTTAAGCTCAGGTCCCATGTCTTAGCTTGAGGTTTTTCGATTTGAGTTTATTCGATTTGACGTTTTTGACATATTTGAGTTACGGAAATATTAAAGTCGGTTCAAAGTTTAGAAACACTTTGATTCAGAACTAAAGGAGGCACATATCTGGCAGCGTGGTTTAATTTTGCTTAGGCAGGAAAACGTTTGATTGTTTGAAAAAGTTGCTGCTAATGGTCTCGCGGTCTGGATAAATATAAAATACAAGAGGTTCGGTTGTACCGCGCGGAGCTGGGCCGGTGCGCAGTATTGTTTTATTGCAAATTGGTTGGACGTAGGCCGCGCCTGTCCTTTTACATATACGATCCTATTAAACAACGGCCGGGTGACCAGTCACGTGTTAAACGAATCCGTTCGCTGTATGTACAACGTTAGGGAGAACGCACGCGTATTGCTCAAAAACGTACGCAGTTATTGATGCGCGTAGTGTCTACTACATTGTTACTTACTTGCTAAATACATATAACTACCCACATCTTGATCTTCTCATCTGCCGTTGACATTCTAGACAAGAATGTCAAGATTATTTCGGTCTCTCTAAAGTTTTTTAAAATATGACAGGAACAAAAATACGAATAACTTATTTCATAAGATGAATTTAAGACAACATAAAATACACTTTAACTTAATTAATTAAAATCTTTTCTGAATGTACACTGTAAAAATATCGACTTAAAGTTGCACTGATATAAATACGCTTGATTTATATTCGATTATTATTGATTTAGGAAAGGAATTAAGAAATGATAATCATCAAATAGTCTTAAAAACTCTAATAAACCCAAAAAAGAATAATGAAATTGGACCTCGAAGTTAAATTGAAGATTGGACTGGTCCACTCTTGGACAGAATTCAAACTTTATAAGACTAATAGACATGCTTCTGGAAATTCTGATGTAACAAGTAAATATAACAAATACTCGATGAAAAAATATCAAGCACGTGGTTTTAACGGTATTTTATTCCAGAATCAAGATATTAAAACTTCATTTGACCCTCTTACTATACAGATTATCTGATCGATAGACGTTCTCCAAGGGCATTGCCTTATGGGACCTTCTATTACATAAGGTATTTTTTATCCTTCGCGTTTATTTCTTATAACACCTAATATTCAAGCTATGGTAAGTTAAAATCTCCTTACTAAATTATCCTGGACACTAAAACAAGTTGCTCTACAAAATACATATAAAATTAAAAGGAGACAAAAATAAAACAGAATATTTGTAAATTATTTTCTTACTGTAATTTTATTTGGTTTTTTTTATATTATTTTATTTCCACTTTGGATTCCTACGTAATTTCTATATGGAATTCGAATATATTTGTTTTGTTTTATATTGCAAACCATATATGTACATTACATGAAATTTTAGTCCTTTTATAATTTACTTGATGTACCGCATTTTAAAGTAAATGATATGTCGGGAAAGTTTAAAGATTAAAGACGTTCTGCTACGAAATGGGAAATAGAGGTCTTTTTAAAAACATATTTAGGCAAAATATTTTGATAATGTCGGACCGACCGCATTTTTTGTATTACATCCAGGCACGCCCTGTGTACGCGTAATCGTTTTGTAATTGTACACATTTAACCGTTGAAAAATGCAAACAGCCAAAAAAAATTCAAGCAACAATCCCTTTCTCCGTCTGTCTGCGTTAGGATGTTTGAATAAAAGTTTTCTGAAATAGAAATCGTTCATGCCTGTACATTGTGGGATATAAACGAGATATAAATATTTTATAAAATCATTTTATAGTAAGAAAACAGCACAATTTGTTAGTTATCCAATTTAGCATTAAAATAACTTTATAATAAACTTTTTTTCACAAAAAAATCAACTTTAAATTTATATAATATTATATAGGTCATTAAGTGATTTATAGCCACGGTACTTCTGATTACAAATCCACTAAACTTAAACAAGACTTATCTTAACCAATATGTCAATTTTCGGTACATCATAGGAACCCAAGATTCGATGACATTTAAAATTAAATGGGATCCACGTGTCAATGTGATGTTTTCAATTTTTTTACATCGGTTAATAAATGTGGAAATATTAAATTTAAAAAAAATTAAGAATTTTACCCGCATCAAGGAGATTATTTTATCCAATTTATTTTCTTTAATAACCCATAGCTGTCATGGGTTCATTTTGTAATTTTAATTTTAAATCTCTTTCTAATCTCTGAGTTATATCGATATGAAAAATGATATTTAATATTTTGATAAAATACAAAATTAAATAGATATCGTATCCAATATCGAGGGAGAGATTCAATCGAGAATTTCGAGATTAAGTCCGGTAGGAAAGTAAGAGGAAACTGGAGTGAGATCGATTCACACAACGAATGAAGCAGAGGCGGCTGATGGCGGCGCAACAAATTGAAATTGATATCATCTGTGGGCAGCGGTGGGGCGATGGTCGGATATTACGAGTGTCAAACGTAATCACGCACTTACTACCGGCATTTCTACATCTACAGTTCCAAACAACCTTCACCTGTATTGTCAGGATCAGTTTAGTTATACAACACTTTAGGTGCGTAACACACAAAATTATGAATAATAATTCATAGTTTTGTGGAGTGCACATGCAATAGCATATACTGAAATATTTTAACAAGTATTTTATGCTTAATTGAATTTCGATTATTGCACTCGACATTGCATATATTCGCTGAAAATAGAAAACTGTGTTTTTCCTTTAATTTTCCCTTTACTTATGTATGCCCTTCACTATTCCAATAAGGCATACTACGAAAAGGTGCTTATGCAGCAGAAGCACCTATAGTTTAAAAAGTTGTATTATAAATGAGACATAATATTCTACTTTTTGGGAGCATTCTACTTTACAGGAGAATAATGTTTGGGGGTATGTTGAACGTATTTATGTACATTTTTATACATATACTATGTATGTTCGTTTCAATGTCACCCCCTCCTTTGGTCAGTGGAATGTCATTTTTAATATCATTTAAAAAAAAATGCGTTGTATGATCATCTTTTTAAACAGCTTTCATACTTGGCATGAAAGCCATTTAATTATTCGCACCCGCCTTTTTATTTCAAGAGCGTTAAAGACAACAATTAATTTTAATAAAACTTTACATGTCCAATTACCACTTATGCAGGTTTTTGTGAATGGTCAGGTGCGACTTATTGAAGTAGAGCTGCGTGCCGTGTAACCGTTCGTCATTTTCATTATCGTTGTATAAATTATTGCTTCATACGCAATTATTTGACTGGGCACAACGCGGCGCGGCGTGGGGTGTGCGTGATTCATAAACTTTGACCTACTACAAAACAATCGCCGGCATCCGTTGGTAATCTAGTAATGGTATCGATTTATTGTAATTCTAACAATTTTGTCGAACGTGTTACATCCGTTTGTGATCACTATTATTTGCTCAAGTAATTTATTGATTAATCCTATTTGCAGCTCAATATTGTTTTCTTTTTTTTTTCAATTTTCTTCGCAATTGTTTTGTACGGTTTTGTTTTTGTTAAAAAAAACGTTAATAGATTATTTCTATTCTTATCCCTAAAAGGGGGAATTTTTTTTTTGAATTAATAAACATTTGAATTAATAAACATTTCTTTTTTTTTTTTTTGAATTAATAAACATTTCTTGTATACACTATAACGTTATTTGTATAAATCCTTGTTTTTTTTTTCGAAAATACATTACCGAAAACAAAACACGCTGAGCAAACCTTAATGACGCTTGTGCGAGTTTTTAGGTTAATTTTATAAAATTTACAATTTACTCATATATACATATATTGTTTTAACGTTATTGTTTCTTCACAATTATTGGACAAAAAATTATTTCTGTACACGACGCTACTTAAATATTTTGCAAATATCGGTGTCACGATATGGGTATTAGTACAAACCAGTGATGTTCCGTATCATCAAAAATGTATATCCACGGATACGGATACTAATATGGAAACATATATATGTATCCATATTAGTATCCGTATCCGTGGATATAAAATTATATATATATAAGTTTATTTAAAGTCTATGTGTATGTAGCAGTAACTGCTCTGGCGGATTTCATATTTCTCCCTATTTGATTAAATCTTATTTACCGCCTTACAAACCTGTACAATCCGATACCCTAGTCCAAAATAATAATATTTTTCCAGTCAATATTTATGCAGCTATTTACGTTTGATATAGTATTGATTAAAAAAATGGACCCATTTATTTGTATGTGGTGATAATTTTTGTAGTTATTGTACGTAACAGTGACGAAACTAATTTTTTTAAATTCCATTGTAAAACGTTGATTTACTTTTGGTTATTCTTATCCTTACATCGAAACCACGCACTTAATAATTTGGATCTTGTGCAAAAACTATAACCTCAGTGGTTATAAGTTAGGTCTTACTTCACTAATTGATTGACTTGAAAATCAACTCTTTTAAAGTAACTCTTTCAATTTTATAACAACCCGATCGGTTAATAATTGATGAACTTCATAATATTGATGTAAATCTGGTAATAGCAGTAAGAATTTTGACTGTCATTTACAGAAACGTTATTTAAAATAAGAGAAAACTAAGATAAAGATTTTTGGCCACAGCATTAGAAAAATCGTCGTTTTATATCGACATTTTAATATTTTTTTGAACGAAGATAAAAAATACGTGATATAGGGACAGTCACTATTCGAAAAACCGTTTTAAAATGTGATATAGCAACTAAGTATATTTTAGTTTTGTTAGACAAATATACCTAATCTGTTAGGTTTATTAATTACAGTCACTATGCCATTAATATAAATGTTTATTTTAGAAATTGTGAAAGAAAATGTAAAAGTTTAGTTTAAGATAACTAAAAGTAACGGATATGCCGGATACGGCACATCACTAGTACAACCCCATATCGGGACATCTCTATAAAATAGTAAATATCATACAAATTCTTTGCATCTTAAATCTTTTTATAGAAGTGATATTGAAACGTATTTTAAAGAGTGTATTGAAAAAGGTGAAAACTGCTTATACCAGAAAGTTCGCCTCGGGATATGTAGATTACTTTTCCTTATTCGGAAAATTCTCTAAAGCTATAGTATAATTCAATGTTACTTTGGAAGTAAGTTAGCCTATTTTGTTTGTTACCCGACTGAAAAAAGGTAATATTTTTCGCGGGCATGTAAATATATATATGTGTGTGTGTGTGGGTGTGTGTGTGTACAATGTCTATATATGTGTAATATTGTAATGTATTTATGTTAGTACGTCGCAAGTTCGAATTTCAGGTTAAAGTTTTTATGATTTTTACATTGCATCTGATGCTTATGTACGCAATGTCGTGCGGCGGTAATCAATCATCATATTGCTAACTTTCTTCAGTTTCTAAGGGCTAGCTTTAATGTCTTTCTTTTAACATCTTTCAGTTCATAAATAAACCTTTTATAAATTTGCAAAGATCGTTCAGTAAAAAGTCGGCGTCATTACAAGAAAAAATCAATCAATAGGCATAAAAAATATTACTTCGTCGAAATTCAATTATATTCTCTTCGAAATGAAAGGAAATGAAAAAAAAAAAACTTCCTTCGCTATAACGGTGAAAATTCGTATTCCGAATGTAGTTAAAGTAAGCGCGAGACTATAAATTCTAATCTTAAATTCTATAAGAATTTTGTGTTCAAACGGTGTGAAAATTAACCAATCGATTAGCCATTTGAGCTCAGCTTCCAAAGCTAAAATTGAACGTGACTCGTGAATCAGTCCCCTGCCGCCGCCCGTTGGAAATTAATTCTCTTGATAAAAAAATACAGCGAACGAATCGTTTCGACTTTTCGACAGTCTATAGCATAGGGCTCAAACAACTCTTCACGCTTTTATTCCGTTGTTACAATTCGTTCATTCGTTTAACAGATCTGCATAACGTAACGAATATTGCGTAGCTGGCACAGTTTAAATTAAAACACGTTATTAGATTGGAAAACGCTTCTTTGTTAGTGTTAGCGACATGTGCCAGTTTAATTCTTTTTATATAGCTGTTTTCTAATTAATTTTTTTGTCTAATTTTTAATTAACAACAACTGTAAACTCCTGTCCTGCTATTATCGATTTGGTCTTTTATATGTTTAACTGTTCTTAAACATTAAAAACTACAATGGTAGCAAATGAGTCTATTGTGTTTTAACAATGTATTGTTTTAAAGAATAATAAATATTATTAAAAATTTAACTTATGCCACTAAGGGGAACGTAGATAACGTTACTTTTATTAGGAAGGACAGAAAATAGATATTAAAGAAATGATTAAGTGGCGATTAAGAGATTGATGGAGTAAACTGAATTGATAACTTAAACCATTTTTTGTTCTTTTGCTCTAAAGTATCTAATAGTCACTATTGCCTAAATATCCGTTTAGATTGATAGAATCTTCACACGGTTTTCGTTCTTAGCTTCTGTGTCAGTAATACTCTAAATATGTATATGGTCTGGCCTTCTCCGTTCTTACATTTTATTGGGCACAACTAAGCCCTGCCATAAAATAAATAATGTAAAAAATAAATGTTAGTAAATTGAGTTATGATTATTTTCGCTCCAATGTATCTGTATAAAATCTGCATTATTTCTAGTTACACTCCGACTGATTTTTTTAACGATGCCAACCTATTCTCTGGATAAATCCATTCAAACTAAAGTAGCGTGAAAGTTTTCCTTGTGCATTTTCCTAAAACGTTCAACAATATTGAGGTTATATTGCACTCTTTGAGTTTAATCCGTTTAATATTAATTTAGAAGCTTTGATTTTCTTGTGTAATTAGCATAAGTTGAACGTCAGTGATATTCGTTATTTCAAGTACACTACGCTTTATTAAGCTGATGGATATATATAATAAATTGCAATAAATCGTTCTTTTTTAATTTAGATCTTAATAATTATATTTGTAATTGTTAATCGCCATATTTGACATCTATTCAGACAAATTTCTTTGAATTTTATAAGATAAATAAACACACCAATATTTTAGTTAACCTGCTAATATCGACTGCGTTTTTGATAACGAGAAAGAGAAAAGAGCAATTCCTTCTATATAACTAAAAAAAAATACTTGAAGCTTATATGTTATACTTTGATCAACGAAGTACCATCGTTATTGCCTCTTCCTATCATAATATGGGCTACCGAGAATTTCATATTAAAATATCTAAAAACAAAATATCCACTTTTATTTGGAATTAAACACAAAAAGTGGATTTATCAAAGGTAAGAGATGTAAATATTGACTATTGTATAAAAACTAATGATAAAAATGATAGAATATTAATTTTCAGTAACTTGGACGCTCAAGATAATTAGTATTTATAAAGAATGTAAACAAAGCAAACTTTTCACTTCATTAATTAAAAGTTAATCGACGAGTATCAAACTTAATGGAGACTTCCAGGAATTTGTAATTTTAAATGTTCCACGTGTAGTACACGAGACGCAGATGAACTAATAGGCATTCGTAGGTGATGATGAATGAACTAGTAAAAGGACTAAAGAATAATATTCATCGATAACACTTGTTATCTATCCTATTATGGAATGTTTTGTTGACAAGCTACTTATCAATTTTTTGTAATGCTATCATAATTATATTATTATATTATGGCGAAGTAACGGAACCGAACATTAATAATTTTGAACCTAAGAAGATTTTTTATAAGGAATAAACTAGCAGTTGACCTAGATCCAACCCGATGTTAATGCGTGTTTCAAACCTACTATGGATATTCCTCTAGACTGTAGAATGTATGGAAAATATAAAATAAATATTTAAATACAAATATCGCGTGACAGTTAAGAGAGCCATACCACTTTTACAGATTTACACATTCTATTAAGCGCCGGCTATAAGCTTTCTTGACCCGTGCTTGACATGTCCCATTATAAGATGTCACAACTTATGCATAAGTATGACGTAATGCAATTTAAAAATTTTATGTTTTATTCTCATCAAATATTTACACTATGAATACTTAAACAAAGTAAATAATTTATTCTTAATTCAAATAGTTTCAATGCAATTTGAAAATCCTCTACGTAGCGCCCGAAGTGCCGCTAAAATAAATGTTCTGTCAGAGAGAAAAACGAGCGGTACGTACCCAGTTACCCTCAACCACGGCCTCAACACACCTCGCTATTTCATTTCAACGAAATCAAACTGAAATTACCATCATAAAGCCACTATCCTTATTTTTTTCAGGTACATATAAAAACATGTAGACTAATTAATAAGTCCAAACACCTGTACATTCACACCAAGTTTGAAACTAGCGTGTAATTTTGATGTTATCAGTAAATATATATATGTATATTTTTTACATATGGTTTATATAACCATTGTAGCTTACGAGTAATAAGATCTTTAAGTTTTTAATACAAAATGTAAATAAGCACGTTCTTTTTTATTACTTTGTACATTACACAAGCTATGGTAGATATTTTTGTGGCACATGGTCGCGTTAGATTAAGATTGCTGAAGTTTTGAAATATATATCTACGAGTATAAAGATAGAATGTAATTTATTTAACTTTACACCATGACTCTAATACGTCTCTTTTTCTAAAAATAAGTTCGTTTTCATTAAATTATTAATAATTTATTCACTTATTAGTTTTATCTAATTGAGTTTTATGTAGTCGCAAATATGGCAAAAGATGAATCTATACATAAAACGGTGACAGAGTTTGGTGGATATAATTTGTTTCAGAAATATTAAACTTTTATTATATTTACCACGAAATAAATAGTTTTATGGTATAGCTCGTAAATGAAGTGTGTAAACTTGTGAAGTTAAGCATCATCGCCACTATAATAATACCAAGATAAGCTATAACACGTAAGTGGATTGAGTGTATTGATAAATGCAGTTAACATTGTCAAAAATCCTTAATTATAAAGCCACTAGAAACTCTAGGTTCGCTTAAAGAAATACGACAGAGCTCCAGATACCATCCCAACCATCTCGATTGTTGGCATTCTTACCTCGCACAGTCTCGCTGTGGAATGATTTAGCCTAGCGGTATTTCCAAATCAATACGACTTACGGACCTTCAAGAAGAGAGCATACTCCTTGCAGTTTCTCTGGTGTTACGGAAGACAATGAGCATCAGATCACTTTATGTTAAGCGATCCGCTGCTCGTTTGAAATTAGACTAACAATAGCACCTTTTGTGTAGATTTAGCAAGTTGGTGATTGACATTATTCCCCCACGTTAGCTCAACAATTGCCTATTCATTCTTTTCCTGAACACACCCGCCTTGTATTCGGTAGAAAAGACTCAATCGAAAAATGTCAATGAAATGTGTGTGTGTGTGTATGTATATATATCTACACATATACATACATACATACTAGTCCTGGAAAGTGAGATGGTTTCACTGACACTTTCCAGGAGTGGAACAACATAAATTAACACTAAGCGAAATGATGTACATTAAATTCAACCAGTGCATTCAATTATTAAATACAGAAATCTTCCCACTTAAGAAAATTACGCAAACAGCTAATATGGTAAATAAATTGCAACGACCTTATGGTTTAAAATATGGGCATAAAACTAATATACACACTTCATTGCAACATAGCATGCGTCTTAAACTAACACTCACTTTAAGTAATACTATTTATATTTATAACCAATTAGACTTACAATTGTTAGTCAATAAAAACCCTGTTGAAACGCCCAACAGTACCAAGAAGAACAACAGCAGCAGAACTATGAGCGCCGGTCTGCAGTAATGGATCCAGCAGTAGTCCTCTGAATTAGAAGGATTGGCATTTGAAGACCAGACACAGCATTTTCCACACGTGGTATCGGATGACGAAGCGGATCGTATCACAGCACTATTTCCTTGCTGGTTTACAATCACACCTTGAACGGGCGCATCAATTCTTTGGCTAAAAGCAGCATTCTTTTCCGACAATCGTGCAAATCCTGAACTATCATCATCCTGAGGATTGCCGTAGACGCCGTATGACGCTACCATATCAACTCCGGATACTGATCTAGTTGTTTCATTACCAGTACTATCCTGTACTGCATTATTGTCTGAAGTCGGCCAACATTCACAAGAGCAACGATCCTCTTTCGTCCTCTGCCTCACCTGTGTCCCATCCGTCCTTCTCACTAGCTGGATATCTGCTTTTTTCTCTTCCTCTTTCTTGGTTTTTGCCTCTTGTGGTATCGGTTCGTTGTTGATTTCATAGTTAGGCTGTAGGTTTTTGTGGTTTTCTATGTACCAATGCCTCTCCTCCGCTCTGAGGGTTGTATCGTTGTTACCCTCATATACATCTGCGTAATTTGAAAGCGGGTGCGAAGTAGGGCTGTAAAGGGGAACTGCCGTAAGTTGCCCATAGCCGCGCTCATATTGCGGCGGTCGGTTATTGCTTGCATAATATGTGTTTGTTGCAGGAACTGTGTAATCGTACCCCGGCCTGTCCATCTTCTGTTTCATTTGCTTTTATTTCCCTCCAAGTGGGTCATCTTATTTAAGCTACAAAAATTGTTTTCCGTTATACCATGATGCCATCGAAACTAAACTTAACGTCTAACAATCCTAATGCAATGAGATTAATTTGAAGAAAAGCTTTTATCGAACACGAAACAAAGTTCATTGATAGATAGTGCAGAAAGGTAGGACTGTAGTTCGGTAAACTTTGTTGATTCTGTTATTTGTTACATTCGCAAGCGGAAAGTTGTAAGGTAGAATATGTTTATCTGCATTACTGCTCTTGAATTCGACGGAGGTATTTATCTTTTGAGCAACAACAAGCATCCGTAGCTCCCTGTTACCGGTAAATGTAGACAAAGAACTAGATACGTGGGCAAACAAACTTGCCGAACAAAATTACCTGCACACTTATTTTCTTGATTTGACACTTGCAAGTGCAGTAAATCAATTAGAGTATGTACAGTGAAGATTTAAAATACCTTGTAAGAAAATTTTCACACTTTTAAATTCGTTGTGTTTACTTTCGTTATTATATTAAGGTCTTTAGTAAAAAGGTCTTCGACTTTTATGTTGGATCGATAACTAAGTTAGCTGTAAATCTCTGCGGTACGTAGGATAATCCGTCCCAATTAATTTAATTAAAAACAAACAAAATTCATTACATAAAGTTGGGTTTCGTTTGATTCAGATTGAATTTCGACCCATTTGCGTTTTGTGTAACATATTGTTTAGCTGTATTCAAACAATTTAGGTAAGGGAAGACCCGCGGTAGAGAATTTAGCTTAAAACTAAATACGTAATGTATTTTTAATGTGTAAATTCTTTATAATAACCAGATTTACTTATTTTTATTTTCAGTCGCCTTCTGACAACAGATGAAATTCCACTAATTAGGTAATGTCGCAAAGTAAATAATTTACATCTATCACAACATCTTCTATGCTAATAAATCAAGCTGAATGACTATGTTGATAAATCACGACTTAGAATTACAATTAACAATTTAATTAGCGTCATAATGACATGCTTTTCCTCGTTTGTTGTTCTGCTAGGACAACGGAAAACAATGTTTATATTCTTGAAACTGTATGGACCGTGTAACTGCGAATGCGTTTTGAGTCAGCAGTTTTGTGTGCAAGCAGAATGTATGTAAAACGTTCGGCCAGTCTTAGTAGAGTGATAGTCTTTAAGTTAATTATTAGGAAATTGTATTTGGATTTTAACTACATAAATTTTGTACTTCTATTTTTGGAATTTCATTTTCTTTTATACCTGGATCTATGCACTCACTGCAAGACAAAGTTATAGAGCAGGAGTTGGTTATAGGGATGGATCGGAAGATTGAAACTCAGACCGACAAATATTGTTAAAATATACTTATATAAAAAGCCTCATTTTCATAAGCTCGAAATCTACTTATGTTTTTTTATAGAACTAGAAAAAAAATTCAACTGTATTCAGACCTCATTTAAAACTACTTACCGATCCCTATTATAAATATTTTCGTGTCCCATGTTCATAGTCTGCAATATTGCAAGAGTGCCAGAGTAATGGGAGCTAACTTTATAACATTAACGGCGTATAGCTTAGCGTTCAGAAATTTTAATGTCATAATCTAGGCCGAACGTGCAAGTATGTGTATACATATATATGTGGGACATTTGATCGCGTGAAAGTGTATGCAAATCGCTAAACTTTAAGCAAGCGCATATTTTTATGCACACTGTTAAAGTGATTACCTTTGATGGCAGCGTGAAATAGTAATTACTTTCGCACTATACTAACGTAAGATTAAAGAGTATTTAATATTTTTTTCATGGCAATAAGACGTCCTATCGATTCAATGCAGTTGAAAGTTCTGTATAAGTATGCCCCTTAGATCGGTTGTTCTATTTCTTAAGCAGAAACTCTTGATAATCATAGTGTAACTGAACAACACAAGTTTATATTTTTCAATAATACAATGTAGTTTGACTACTTATCACACACGGGGTGTTTCTTTTTAACATTCCAACTAATCGCTTGTGCTAGGATAAGGGAAGCGGCAATAGTCGAATGAAATAGTCGGATAAAAGTTCAAAGTTCTGAGGTAGCAAACATAAATAATAAGCGAACTAAGAACCTCCTCCTTTTTTGAAGTCAGCTAAAACCCTATATAACATTGCTTTTCGCCACTATGAGAGAAATAAATTGTTTAAAGCGAGAAATAAAAAATATGTAAAATAAATGAAATAAAACATTTAAATCAAGCAAACGTTATTAACAATAATAAACGAACGAAAGATAAAAGTTTCGAAACAATAACAAACTCTACCAGTTAGAGTAATTACTTCATAAACTACAGATCTAATTGAATAATCAAGTTTATTATAAAACAAAACTTTTCAATCGTGTTGCTCCCAGTGAACGTATCTCGATGCCGCGGCCCCGGGCGAGTTTTAACATTAAAATATTTCAGCCGGCTACCTCGCAGCCTGTTAGAAAAGGAAATTGTTTAACATCCAAATAAGTTTCTATGATTCTCTTTAGCGATAAGGAGTTTTCTTTGTCGAAATAAATGCCTCTTGTTGTCAATCTTATTGTATGTAACACAACATTTAGGCAATATAAAAGGTGGGAATAATGTTATGATAAAGGCTAAGGATTAAGATAACGGCAAATTGGCCGGCGATTCACTGTCCGCAATGCTTCCGCACCTAACCACCGAATTTCGAAACTGCTGCGTGTAGACCAGTGGTTTTTACTTTATATGTATAATTTATTTAGTGGTTTATCATATATTTTTCTATGTAATTATAAGTTTGACTGCTTGAAAATAAAAACAATAACGTTGTTAAAATTGCGTTTCTATTTAAATGTATAAAAAATAATTTTAAGATGTAAAAATTTTAATAAATAAATGTAATTGGTTTTATTTATTTATGTAAGAAATAAACATATTTTAGTTTTCGATACTAAAATTAGTACAATCTGGTATTATGAGAGTGTGTAGCAAGTGTCTATCTGGAATTAATTCTATTCATTCCAAGCATTGCTGGCATAACATAAATCATAATTTATGGCATAAGTTATCCTTATAAAAAAATAATGAAATTAAAAGTTATAGCTATCTATATATAAGTATAATCAATAATGTTTTAATTTTACAAAAATACTTTTCGTACTGCATGTAAAACGTGGCGTGCATTTTAGTAGCCACTTAAATTAATTCTATTCACGTAATACATTTTACTAAAAGTTTAATACAGAATACGAAGTTTTTTTTATATACTATACGTAGACTACAATAACATCTTTTAGTGTGGATGGCATCATAGTAATTTAAAGATAGCTTGGTATAAATAGTTTCTAGACGAAATTATGTGATATTTTATTTTAAACGAACACTGCACCTACAACCAAGAAGACTACGTCTTCAACATGCAAAATACGAAAAGAAAACACAATCACTCGTATGCACTGTACACAGTCTTAATGTAATAACGTTCCAAAGATACAGGTTCCATGGCAGTGTACGAAAAGGGGTGATACAGAATGTTGAGATGGAATCAAGATACGTGATGACGAGAGTCGACCGGCTCCGGGCGCCACGGAGCGACGTAACCTCTACGGGGCGGCGCGGTGCGAACTGCCGGTCGCCCGTACGCCGAACCCCGCCCGCCCTCACACCCGTCGCCCTGTCACCGCCATTCCGCCCAAATCCCGACGAGTTTTCATTAATGTTGTTATCGGTGTAAAAGTTACCACAAGTCAAACTAAGAACTTGGGGCCTTAATTAACTGTCTGTAAAATAACAGTAAACAACTTAAATCAAAACTTCGCTGCGACATTTGTTCACCCTTCGCCTGAACAATGGTCGGAGATTGACTTGTTATACATAATTGTTTGCGTTCAGCAACGCGTTCGCAGTTCCTTGATAGTAAATACAAACTACCGTATTTGAGTAAACATCTACTTAAATACATAGATTCGTTCGACAAAAGCAAATACCGAGCGTAAGTACCTACTAAGTACGCACATACGTAGACACATATACGTCGAGCCATCGCAGTATTGTTTACGTACTGTCGAGCATTAATGGAAACAATAAGGGTAAGTGTATAATGCATACACTGAGTAGATGCACTAGTATTTCAGTGACATAAAAATCTTTTATTTCTAGCTATAAAAGATGAACCCTTTACGTGTGTTATATAAACGTAGAAATATACAAATGTGCAGAGCTGTTTGACCTCAATACATCAAAATTATTCTTCGTAACCTACTTTTTTCAAGTATTCAACAATGAAAAACTACGTCGACATATCATATAGCTCCAAACGAGAGTCAGAGAAATGACAGCCGAATTTCATAGAGCCCCGTACGTCTGGAAGGGAACGGCGCTCGGGGACACATCGACAATCAGATATATACAATTGGCACGGGAACCTTCGCGTCCTTTGTTTATCGTTTCTAATAAAGTGAATAGTTTCATCGGCGCCTATCGATTGAGTGCGAGTGGGAATCGCAAGAATTATTGATATAAATGGCGGTTCATACAAAAACTTTTCAAAAGTAAGTAGAGCGAACAAACTGGCGGCGAACAAACTTTTATGCCGGGATGCGACGAGAACGCGGGCGTTACTTATCTGCCGCCGCCGAGCTGACAGCTGCAGATGAAAAATTGAAATTGTGTGAGATAAAACTACCTAACTGCCGCTGCAACGCAGCTCTACCGCCGCTCCACCGCCCAAACAATGTGCCGACAACAAGAATGCTGTAATTTAAATGTCGCTGTGCATTACTTAACTTTTTTTTATCTAAAAACTCAACAACGTTCTTGGCGTTATTCACTGGCCTCGCCAGTTATGAATAGGTAATGGAAAAATAACGTTGAACTCGAGTTTTCTGAAGATTTATTTGTCTACAATGTAGTTTTATTAAAGAAGGAAACGAAAAAGGGTACAAAAAGGGACAATATGCAAATCCTAATACGTGTAATTTCCGCTTCCCATATCAATTCCGTACGACCGATAGGAGTTGAATAGTGCGACGGCGACACGCGGCCCAGACATGCAATAATAACGAAGTCTTGAAAAACGCCAAGCCGGGTCCTTCCCTATTTATGGAACTCGGGCATCGTGAAAAGTCTCGCGTAAATCAAAGTCATAAATTCTCCTATCCTGAATGAACATTTCTCTTTCGTGTGGACGTCTACGCCGACCGAATGGGTAACCTCGACCCTCCCTCGCATGATCACTGCCACGAGTCATTTGCTTTTGTTCGTGAGGCAATTAATAACGGACAGAGGGGCGGTTTCCAACCGCAGACGCCATCGGCATATCAGTTATAATCTAGCACGGCACCGCTTCCAACCTCGGCTTCGTCTATTGATCAACCTCGGTAACACGAGCGGACTCATGAAATAGCTTCAGGCAGATTTCCATATTCTGCGCAGTTTTAAATCATAGCTGACTTGCGAACGTCTATATGCTAAGATAATCCCTCGTTTTTATTCAAACTCTGTCGTTTGAACTTCATAAAGACTTTTCGTTACTGTCTCTGAAAGCATTTCATTCGTGACATTATCAAAAAAGTTTTGGAATTGACTTAGAAATTCTTCTGACCTTAATACATAATTTATATTTGAAAGCGGTTTGTTAAGAATACATGGTACACTATGGCTTAAATTAGTGAAATAGGAAAAAAGTTAAAATATTGTTTGATAATTCTTATAAAACGGTAGATATTACCAGCGGATTTGCACACGTTCCTTTCTTATTTTCCTCACTGAAACACTTGTAATTTACTTCCTAGTATAATCATGTCAACGCCTAAAAAACAAATTGTCAAAAAGTTGTTATTGTCAAAACACGTCTTACGAACGAAGTTAAAATTGTCGTTAAATTAACAAAAAAAAAACTCAAATTTTCTATTCAATTTTCTTAATTTCTTTTCCGTAAGAACATGCACTAGAGTATGGGAAACTTTAAAAAAATGAATGAAATCAGTAAAATCGTTTTCAAGTTATGCTGTGAGGAAGGGAAATAGGGATTAATCTTAATACATAAATGTATACATATGTTTTTCTTTACAATCTACACTGCGCATCAGTGATCAAAAAACAAGCAAATAAATACATAAATAAATATATCACATCAAAAACGCTTCATCGATACAAATTTCTGGATGACTTATTATTCTTAGATTTTAGATACCACTAAAATTACCTCCATTACCGCACCTTTAAAAAACAAATTATTTTTAATTAAAATATATAATAATCTGAATTACAAAGTTATTCATGTAGCTGCAAAATCTCATACTGGTTGAATATGGTGAATTGTTCAGTTCGGATTTCATCTAACTCCATATAACACTATGCCGGTTGCAGCGCCTAAGCATTGGATAAGTTCCACATTGTTGTTTACTACAAACTCGGAAGTTAGCTGGAGCAATTCACCTCGTAAATTTTCGTGTAATAACAGCTCACAGTTTCCCCAGACACTTGTAAGAGCGCCGCAATAAGCTACGGCGCTAAGTAACCGGGTCACCGTCGCATCGATAGCTTATTCGTTCACATGTTGTATTAATGGCTCCGCTACCGATCTAACTTGCTATAGGAGCGGCTCATATTACATCAATATTGTCGAACGCCTACATACCTACATACATACAATTAGTAGACACTTTGACATGATGACGTCACACTTTATACCATCCCGATAAAGGAAAATTAAATTGGTACTTTTATTTGACACCGTGTTTTTTTTTTTTAATTTAACTGCTAGTAAAACATAGTGTCTAAAGTTTGATTTTGAAGTACGATCTCGATTTTATACCTAATTAGATTGTTATTTCAAGTTAATTTTGCCTTTATAAAATTCCATAAAAGTCATGATTTCTTCAAGAATATAAATATTGTTAAGTAAAGTTTAAATGTAACCTGTTAAAATTATACAAAGGTTTGTAATATTGTTTTGTAATATTGTACATACACTAATCAACAAATTCTGAGAATCAAACTGTGAGAAATATTTTTGTATAATCCATGTAATTAAAAAAACACTTTTAAAATATATATATATAAAGTACGATAAAAATCATGTTTAAATTTAAAATTACAAAACGTTAGGCCTTCATTTTACCACAATTTCTCAAAATCAAGTCCTATTTCTTATTATTATCCTCCTATTATAGTATTTTTGTTTCAAGTTTAATTATTCTATCCATCCACCCATCTCAGCCTAATGTTCCTAATAGGAACATCGCCAGAAGGGAGGCATTAACAACTGAGTGTCAACTCGTCTTACGAGCCTCTTGGCTGTAATCGCATCACCAGGTGACTGTCAGCACTCAAACTATCATGAGGAGACTGCACGAGGTTGGTATACATTCTCATAAACCATTCCATAGGCATTCACCTACGATGGCTGGAGCATCAGTGGGTTCGTGTCCTATTTGCTGATGTATCTAGGTTTGGTTTCCACCCTAATACAAGAAGTGTACGTGTGTGGCATACTCCTGGATGTCTTGAACGGCTGTGTTGTCCTCAGGAAGTTCATCCCTATTACGGCGGAACAATCGTGGTTTGGACCGGAACTCCCGATACGGGACAATATGACTGGCAAAAAAACCGTGGTGAGATGCTAGATCCTATGGCAGAGAATTCAAATGGGGGATGATTTCATCTTCATGAAAGACAATGCTCGAGCACACACTGCAGGTCCAGTGATGAACGTTTTCCACGAACAAAACATCGCAGTCTTAGGCTGGCCTCCATAGTCTTGTGACATGAATACATTGCATTGCAAGGCAAGACTTTTTTCATCATTTTTTACGGATATTGAGCATGATTAAACAGGCTACAATAGATAATTTGATATTAAGCCTAGGTCCAAATGAGTGCTGAATATTACATTTTAAATATTTTTTTCTAAATCTAAGTCTAAATTTTGTTTCGAGCCTTTCTTATCCGCCTATTAAGTAAAAAAAAATTACACAATATTTTTAGGCATTCTGAATAAAAAAAAATACTTTGGAATCTTATTATATTACATTCTTTAAACAAACTTAAAGTTATGTTTCTAAACATAAAACATTGTTCATATTAAACATGTGAACTTTTTAGGTTATCTTCAAAAAACAGAGTCTTAGACAGAGGCCTTAGTTTTGCTGACTATTGTATAATGTATGTGCACAATTAATTGATATAGGTCAGTAAAGTCCACGTCAGATCGAACGGACTTATTAGTTTTTACTCCTTTGGCACACAGCTGCGAAAATGAACCGGAATCGAAGTAAAGAATTGGCACATTGAAAACGAAGCTAAAACGGAACGCAGAGTTTGCTCCACATTAGATTCGGTCTCACGTAGCGAGCCTGTCTGCTAAACAGTCCGCTGGAACGAATCAAAACCAGTTTCATATCAAAAATTACTTCGCTTCGCTTCGATTCCTGGTCTCTTTCGGAGGTGTGTGCAACAAGTGTTACCGGGAATATAGTCTGATAGTATCAATTTACGTAGCTGCAGTCCGTGGTTCATTGATTTGATTTTGAATAATTTAATTGCTTTCGGGATGATACATTGTAACGTAATCACCTTTTGCATTGTGACGGGTAGCAAAGGCTTTGTATTGTGATGAAACGGGGTCGCAGCATCGCATGCACGATTAAGGATCCCTAGAGCTGACCTTGACTTGACTGACTAAATCCTATAAAAACTGCAACAGGCGTCAAATGGTAAGTTATCTATACTATTTTATTTAAATATAGTGCATTACGTTAATTTGAGACAACAAAACATTCGTGAAATAATACATTTTTTTTAAGCTCACAGTTGTGCGCTCTTATTTATCTTCGTATCTAATAGATTTCCATATAGAAACTTACCAAATTGCTTGGTCATATTAAGACTGTTGGACTGGTTTTAATAACATTTAAGGCTTTATGTCAACGTTTACATAACCGTCTCGATATCTTGGCTCGTAGTCTGTAAATATTTACGGGCCAAACGAGCTAACATTCCATTTTAACTATCAAGTGTAGGCATAACTTACCGTTGGCATAGATTTGTGTTTACTCTATCGAAACTCAATTTTGTAACTTGATTCATTGGGTATTGAACAATTCGATTTCAGCTTTCCTTTGAAGCGATTAATTTTAAATTGGTTTTACTGCAGATTTAAAGTATTATCATTTAAACTTAACATTATATTGTTGTTAAGAAATTGTAAAATATAAATACTAAACCTTACTAGGTTAATATATATATATATATATATATATATAT
>DWLR01000498.1:0-24995 GCA_018246295.1 Papilio alexanor hazarajatica
GCATGATCTAAAAAGACATTTTATGTGGAGGATTAACCGATTTTTGAAAATCTAATATCTTAAACGTTTGCACTACTAACATGGTAGTTTAAGCCATTTATTTTTACTGTAACAAATGGCCCCAGTAGTCAATATGAAATAAACAATACGAATTTTGTAATATGCAGATTATCGACTTGTTTTTCATTGACACAAATTTAAATGCCTTCTCCAATTTCAAATTTAACAATTTAAAAAACATTAAATGACGAATTAATTATTTTTAAAATAATCGTAATACAGTCGACTAATTTTAATTAAGAACGTCTTTATAATTTATGTCAGATTAATAAAACGTTTATTTTATATTCTTCTTTTTAAACAGATCAATGAATCGATCGAACCGAAATAAATTGGAACACGCATTTCATTTAGAAGGACGTTATCATGGCCCGGACGAGCGTCAAATAAATAAATCCTTAATACGCTTGAAGATAAATTCAAGCCGATACTGTATTTACATATACACGCAATAAGCAACACACTGTTGCACATAAAGGTAATTATTTTTCAAGGATATAAATAACAAGAAAAAAATTAATATTAATGTTAAATTCGGAAATTGCTTCCCTTCAATTTAGCTAATTGTAGTTACTTGTGAAAATAAAAACGAAAACACGTAAAACAATTGTAAAACAAATGAGTAAAATTATGTAATTATGAAGAAATAATGTTAAAGTATTTAGCAATAATTCTAAGCGCCGTTTTATCATTGCTAGTTCAGTTTAGAAATTACTAATCATGCTAAAAAAACTTTGTTATATTGTAAAAATAATTATATCCACTGACCATACATGCGCGTTGTATATTGCAATACTTTAATAGTATGTTAGCAAATGTCATGTGAAAAATATGTCTAGATAAATAAACGATACTCGGTAAGATTTTAGATTTATTGAGAGCCATCAGCAGCTTATTGATAAACTTTTAAGTTTTAAGATATAGGATTACAAACAAATTTAACACTTAGGTAAGACAAATTTGAACTACACTACAGATGTAAATACAAGGTTCACGTGTAAAGATTTTTCTAAATTTGAGACATCTTTATTTCTTACTAGAGGAACATAACGTCGAGATTACGAAATGTTAAATTGTAAAAGACAAATATTTTGCATTTCATTTGATTCATTTGATTAAGCCCCACTTTTTATTATTTACATTTCACTATCTTCAGTTTCGAATGCAGAACAATCATATCGTTGTAATTCTAGTAACGAAGTTAGTCGTTTAATTGCCTTAAACAAATTGTTTAGTGTATACGTTAAACTTTAAATGCATAATGAAATATAATTTTTGGGAAACAAGTCATCATATAAACGGGAAAGTATGCAAGCCACAAAATTTGTTTTGACGTTTAGTACTTAAATGACAGCTAAAATTAATGTTAATTGTAACATATAAATTTAAAATAAAATAAATTTAAGGTTTAAGGTTTAGAAGTCTTTATTTCCTTAATATGAATTTACAATTCTCTTACTTAAGGAATATACAAATAATATTATAAAACATATTGCAAGCGTACAGATTATTAGACAACAAAGAAAGCACAAAATGTAGATAAACATAAATTACCTTGAAAAAAAAAAATCATTTCATTTGATATAAATAAAAACAAGTAAACGATCGACGTAGTCGAGTTAGCCACAGATGTAATGAAAATTTAATTGTGATTTTAATGGAATAATACACAGCATGGCATCAACCTTCTTTTTTTCACTCGCTAAAGCTTCAGAACTGTATAGAACTATGCAATTGCTGTAGTATGGTAAATAACAACAAATTTCTTAGAATGTGATCGATAAATAATTCCAATTCTAAGCCTCCAAGGGCTCAGCTTCCTTATTTGGCATTGATTAGATAAAATTTATACAGTTCTGTGTAATTTTTAAGCAAACAAAAGTATTTTTTTTTGTGACTGATTTGTCATTCTTTGCTTTGAGCTACAGCTACGCTAGGTTTGAAAGGGCGGGGTGCAGAAGGCGCCTAGCCTAAACCTCGTTAATAGTAATTAATTTCGAGAGCTTCCTCGGATGGCCTCGGCTCGGGTCGTTACTATGCTTAATGTGACTTCGGCTTGGGCTGACACTTAATATGCGTTTAGCATTCCGAATGGAGATAATATATAATGTACAAAATACTGCTTCTTCAGAAAGTCAGTTGGCACCTAGTTCCTACTAGGGACAGAGAGTATTCCAAGTGGAATAAAACAACATTTTTTGATATTCTGTATTTTTTTATTCATTCAATGATTGTAACTACTCGTAGTAATACTAATCATCCATGGCGACTACGGCTACGGCAACTGCTTCTGTTATTCCTCAGACTATAGAACGTAAGTACGACTATATGTTGGTGGCATGGTTGGATATGGCTAATGTAGCTAATATTCTAGTATGTACGTGAACAATTTCTACACGTCAATATATTATTCACATAATTATAATTTATGTTAACTGCTGGTCTGCTCTTAATCTGGTCTCGTTTAGTATCCTGATCCCGTCTACAGTAATTTTCAAATGTATTCACATTTAGCTTAACCGTCTTCGCCACTCGGATCTGTCTCTAGCCAACTTGTTCCAACAAGAGAGCTCAATAAGGCATTTCTTCATATGTTTTCTCTGAACTTCCTCATCCTTTGACAGTGGTGGAGTCCCCAACAACATCATCTGTGCACGAATAGCCCACTCGCCCGGTGAAATGACCTCACAGAAGACAGGTGTGAAGTAGAAATATTCTGCATTTCGTCTGACGAGTGAGGTGCCGGTCCCCTTCTCACCCTTTTCTAATAAAGTGAGGGTGGATAGGAGAAGGTAATGTCAATTTTTCTGAGTATTTCCTTCTCTGACTATTAAAGGTGGGCAACGCATGTGCAACTTGCAAATGCTTGTTGCAGATGACTATGGGTAGCGGTTGGTCAATGGTTCATTTGCCACCTTCTTGTATATATATAAAAAAAATTACCATCAATTTTACACTCACCGTTTGAAGTTCAGAAAAGAAAATATACTTCGATTTTCTCTCCTCACGCATCCTTGACAAGTGCCCGCGACATCGTAGCTGAAGATGCATCAGATAGGATTCAATACCGACATTAGCGCGTCGAAGTACGCCAGTGTTCCTGATACGGTTTGATCATTTAATGTCACGGAGACATCTGATATGGATCCTATTAAGCGTACGTATGTGTTGATGGTAGACGTCACGTCTCAAATGAGTATAAAATATTTGGCAGGATCACTGTCAAACACATTTTGGCTTTGGTACTAACGAAACGTTCATAGCATGAAGCATCCTTGAAATTTAAGCCTCGATTCTTGTTCACTTATTGAAACGCAGTCTTTTAAGGTAAGGAAGGTTCTTAAGTCTGAAAAATGTAATTTTTCTGACTTAAGAACTTTCTTACGTCTATGCGTATTGCGTTCTCATTGCTCATACGTCGTCTCAATTTAAAATTTTTCTATGCACTGTATTTTCATTAATAAATTATAATGCTTACTGTAATATTTTTTGATGTCTGAATATATTTTAGTCCGAAATGTTTTAAGATGCATGTGATTAATTTTGTTATCTTTAATCTAAACCCATCTTACGGCTAAATCGCAGTACACAACAGCTTACAAGAATTTTATGTGCACTTGCATCTTCAAATGATCAATGATACGAGTTTGTCGGAGACTTTATTATACCTAAGCCGGTGATAACACCAGTGGTCCAAAAGGAAGCAAGTAAAGGATAAGTGTATTGTCATAGAATGTTCTGTTGTTTTCTATCCTAGTTAGAATTGGAAATTTAAGTTAAAATAATACAAACTGTAAGCAGAAACTGCTGCTTACAGTTTGTTTTATTTACGTAGTCGAATATAATGTTTTACTAGATATGAGAATCTAAAAAAATAACAAGGGCTTCATCTCTTTACTTTGTAAGATTTAGGATAATAATTTTGACTACTCACAGAAGGGAAGCGATAATTTATGTTTACTTCTAAGACTGATTTTAGGTTGTTCATGGTTGTTCGTTGTGCGCGTAAGTTCACTTTTAATGAAATACGACATAATCTGTAGTAAATTTTACTCAAAATAAAATATGAAATTTCATAGGCGTGAGCCGTCAAAATTATCAATACAAAGCATAGTACTGCGAAAACTTCTTATCCCTGTTTTGCTTATTACTGTTCTGATTATCTTGATAATAACATAAATCGTAACAATATATCTGCACTTTCATGTACGTGCTAATGCAGTAAATTGGAAATACCACTTTATTATTATAGTTACTTACAATATACAAATATGATTAACGTGATTTGTTGCTTCCTGATTTTAAAGACTTGAGATATTTCTCCCACTGTTGTCATAATATAAGCTTGTTATTTCATTAAATATAGTTTGTCAGTCAAAGAGCATTATCATAATGACAATTCCCTGGCTCGAGTACACATTGTTTGTAATGGAGTGATTACGTGCTTTGGAAGAAATAACGCAAAATTGGCTTTGCACTCAGATTACGGTAGCCTGTATATTTAAATATAATATCAGTCCATAAAAATGGCATTTTACTATAATGTACTTTAATTATGTTAAATATGTTAAGAATACAAAAAGACATACAGTCGATTACTGAAAGCAAGTAGACCAGACTCAAAAACGTTATTTTTTGTACGTAACTATTTGTTTTTAGAAAAACTTACCGACTTCATTGGTAAATCTATTTTAGTAAGGTAATATTTTGGCAGATTTTTTTTACATTTTACAGTAAACCATGGGTGGTATAAATTCGTATGCGTCATCGAGGATGGTGGATTGACTTTGGTGAACCTATGTACTAAATTAAATAAATTATCATTTGTGTCATAATCCATAAGTATCATTATACATCTTGCTATAATACTTTCGCATAAACTTGAAAAATAAAGATACATACAAAATCGTTCTTTACACCCCTGATCTGATATTTTACATTAGTGTTATCATCGAAGCTAATGGCGAAGTTTTGAAATACCCTACATAAAATATAATTTTATCAATAAGGAAAAAATACACTCAACTATAGACTCGTCGAATCAAAGACGATGAAGATATAAACTGTACGAGAATTTACTGACTTCAAAAATAACAAAACGATCAAAGGGTGTTTCGTTAATATAAAGTTTAAATTGATATTGATAAATCTATTGCTGCTATTCTTCTGCATTTCCTTGTTCGTGTTTTTATTTCTAAGACCTTTCTACCCGGTGCTGCGACTAATGTAGGCTTCTTTGTCAGTCCAGCTTGACAACTCTCCGAATTTTGACAGTAATCTTTTTTAGACTTTATGAGTGCCTTTTTATTATTAACGAATTTGTAGTTTTTCTACATATACACTATGAAAAATATTAGTAGGATGTCATTAAGCTTAATCACAAAAGTTTCAAAATGGATTCGGACGCTAAAAGCTTTCGAACAAGCGACAAAATGAATGCTCAGAAAAGTAATCTTGATTCTTAAGACACGAAATAAATTCGGTCTTATCTTTGATAAAGTACATTTACTTGTTATTTGGAACGGGTAGTGGCTGTGGTTTCATTTTAAACGGGGTCAGGATTTGGTGCATTGATTTTGGAACATTTTAATGAAATATAGTAATTGCATAAAATTTTCGAAGGCACACATTTTGAAGGTCAAAGCCATTGAACTTTTTTTAATAAGCAAACGAGCAACGAGTCACACAAATGCGCGATCACCGCCGCCCATGTATGTACATCCTCAACACCAGAGAAACCACAGAGATAGTGGAATGCGAACCATGAAGGTGATGTGGATGGCATTTGGCGATCTGTCGAGTTGTATGATGACGAAACTCAACGACAGGAATTGTTCCAAATAATTCATTGTTGTTATTAACAAAATATTTTCAATGGCAATGAACATATTTTGTCAATAACATTATCATAAATTATTTATTAAAATGATAACTTAATTTTGAAATGTATATTATTTACAACTTGAAGTTTCTATTATCTGCAAGGCAGCCGTTTTGCCGTTGTTTAATGTTCAGGCTTGATGTTACGTTAATGTGTTATAAACAATTGTACGTATAATTTATATATTCCGTAACATATAAATTAAATACTTTTCCTAAATATACTTCTGGTTTCTAAAATTTCTATCAATTCAAATAACGATTAATCTCTAGTTAATCGTTGTTGACCTTGATTAATTTGATGATGATTTGACATGGATATCAAATTGACAGGAATGTTAGTTTAGTAATAGATTGAAAAATCTTTCAGAAATCGGGCGTTAAGTTCTTGTAGTATTAAAAGAGTTAGAGTAGAAAGTACTTATGGAAGAATTAGACCATAACTTAGAAAGTTTTCCTTATGTTTTACTTCACCACCTCAGCCTCTGATCGTGCACTGCTGGACATAGGCCTCCACCATTGACTGCATCATTGGGGGGAATATGCCATAATCGCCACGCTTGGCAGGCGGATTGTCGATCGCAGTATGTTCCACTGTACTAAGAAAAGGACGCTGCTGCCCATACGTTATTTCTGTTTTACTTACTTGAACTAAACTCCGCCCAATCGTTTATTTAACATTTGAAAGCTCGATGAGTGTTGAACTAGTGAATATTGCATTACTGATTCGATTTTTGAAAACAATCGACATTATATATAACGTCTATATATTAAATAAATTACATTGATATACATAATAATAATAACTAGATAAATTACATTTATCTTTATGAAAAAGCAGCATAACAATTAAGAAACTTCATAGGCTTGCTTAAGTCAAAAGGTGAATAAGCGGTTGGACGGAACAGAAGTAACGTTGTTTGAATTTTTGAGTAATGATAGAATTATTACAGTGCAAACGTGCAGACTAAATGAACTGACCGGTTGGTGCAGTGGTAAGATACGGCCTTTCACGCCGCAGGTCGTGGGTTTGATTTCCACCCAGAACAGACATTTGTATGCATGAACATGTCTGGTTGTCTTTAGTCTGGATGTAAAGACCACCGGAGGAGGGGCATCAGCGTCCTTTTCTTAGTACCCACTGTACTGCGATCGCCAACCCGCCTGCCAAGCGTGGCGATTATGGCACATTCCCCTCGTATGATGCGATCAATGGGAAACGCCCATGTCCAGTAGTGGACGATCATAGGCTGAGGTGGTGAGGTGGAGGTAAACGTGCAGACCTTAGATACTTTTTATGTGAGCTATTAATTACAATTAAAGACGCTAGTTGTCATAAATCGTGGTGTAGTATTACCATTCTAATTTTATTAATAAGTTATCTATTTTTATTTCGAACAAATCTTCAAAGGGTACGTCTAAGTAGAACCATAAAAAATTATATTTGATATCTTAAAGTTCTCACGTCTGACGACAGTCATCAATGACTAAACACTAGTAACTTATTGTATTAAATTAATACGTAACACAACATGTCAAAATTCGTTCTCGTTAAGACCTTAAAGTTGCACCAAAGAGAAATTATTTCTTAATTCCCTGGTAAGCAGCGTATGGAAAATTAATGTAATAGATTTTTGATTGTTCAAATTCAATTACAGATAAGATTTAAATTAAGACTCCTGCTACTCTTATAAAAAATTCCATGTTGAATATGTCACTGTGTGATTATTGGTTGTTATGTCAAATATGATACGAAGAAAATTGTGTTTGATTATTATTTTAACAATGAATTATTTGGGTGAATGCCAAAATGAAATAATTAGTCTAGCCGATCTTAATGAACGAGTGCGTGAGGCGACGGAAAACAACATTATAATTATCATAATACGTGAAAACAAACAAAAAGAAGAGAAATTTTACGATGATAATAGTTTAAAAGAATGGGGTAAAAATTTCCTTCGTGAGAAAATACTCCCTGATCATGTTTACAACTTGTATTACACTGAAGTCGACAAACATGGAAACGAGGTTTATGCAAAATGGCTGTATAATTTAAGGGATGTTGTGTTATTGCTTCAAGAAAGATTTAATATTGATATACATTAAAAAATTATTAGTTGTGTTTTATTTATATCTCGGAAAAAAAATTGATGATATGTTTATCCACACAGTAGTAATCGCAGTAGAGATACAAATGGCCGTGTGGCTTCAAATCCAGTCTGGAAAAAAGTATTCAAGGCGCAATTTCTAAGCATATAGACGCATACCCTAACCTCCTACAATGACCTGCCTCTCCATACACTACTATAAATTTAGTACAAACTAATATAAGCTCTCGTCATTGTTTTACGTAAGTTGAAATTATGTTCGAACATTATATTACGTGGAAAAAATGTGTAGGTTGCCCTTTTTAGATAAAAGAACCCCTCAAAGAAGGTAGGAAATAAATGCAAAAAGTCTTCTTCGTGAAAGGAATTGGAAACGCCTATGCCCAACAATGTACTCATAGATGCTGATACAGAATAGTATTGAAATTGATCATCACAAATCACAGTCAAGTCCACCAGGAGTGATTTAGTCTTACCGGTCTTTGTTTCGGTCTAAACGTGTAAGTTCATCTTAGTATACTTATTAGACACATTTAATAATTTTTTAAGGCCTTTCAATTTTTAATAATTTTTGCGCCTGTTGTTTTCAAATAGCAATTAATACGTTCTAAATATTCGAAGTTTATTTTAAAAAGTGTCCATAGGAAAGTGGTGGCAAGTAGAAAAGCAGAGGAACAAGGAATGGAAAGGCATTGGAGCATCGAATCCATATTCGTCAGACGAAACCTTAATTTTACGTCAGCATATTAAATATACTAAAAAAAAATCTTCAAATGTATTTTTAAATTTAATTAATTAGTATGTTAATAATAAATATAATATCTACAACTAACGCACGAGTTACATATCAGTTATGGTTTATGTAAGAAAAGCATTTCATAAATTTTTAAGTGTTCATTTAATTCTTCCATGGCAGTAAGGCAATAAGCGTAGAGTAGTATTTCTTCGGTTTATGACTGCGTTAAATTTGCGGAACCCATAAACTTGTTTCCGTATTTATTATTACTTCACAATGAATATTTTAAAAAGTTTGTGCGTAAGTAGCTGTTAATATAATATTTAATTTACTATTGTTTATAATTTGAGGTTACCATTTACTATGTAGGCGTGAGAGTTAATGAACAACCCATAATCACACCTTTGACTTGAAGTTATGGGGAATTCAGAAGTATTAAGTAATACTAATGTACCTAATTAGTATGATCTAAAACTGATACCATTAGATGGGTATCCTAGTGCGATCACCAATCACGCCCACCAAGCGTAGCGATCGGGTTTGCAACAATAAATTTTACCACTCAACGGATAAGGGCGATACTGTAGCCTATATATCGACTCTCTGACTTTCTACGTCTATTCATTGACAGCTGCTGGCTAATGAATTGCCAGACTTTATCTTATGTAATAAGTTAATAAATGTCTAATACACGAAGAGTTTACTGCGACAATAGTTGGATATTTACAAAATACGAGTATATACGATTTAATAAGAATTTTCAAGCGGTTATTAAAAACTCATTGCAAATTTTTTTTGCAGATTTTTTGTTCATTTGCTATTATAAGATGTACATTAAACGTTACGATCCACGAGAAACAAATGAGGTAAAATAAAAACAAAATTGTAGTAACTCAAACGTTTTTATTTTTTGTGTGCTTAGATTCGTATTACCGTTATAATAATATCGTTATGGACTGCGTCCGAATCATTTGACCGTTCTTTCTTGATTACATTAAAAGTATTAAATCGGTCAATTTTAAAATTTATTTTGAATTTGATAATAAACATACGTTGTCTGCAAGACATACTTTTTACAAATAATGGGGATACAAGTAAATAAATTCTGATGAATTTTCAAAATGCCGTTTTGTAGTAAGGAGGTAGTTCCAGTTTGCTTTCTCGGAGACATACACCGCAATAATTTACGTTTGCGTTTATTTTTTCCTGTTATGTCCTCCGGTAAAAAGAAATGACTATGTGCAAATATGGGGTCAGCAAGATACGAAGATTTTGATTTGTTTTTTAAGTGTTATGTGCGAAAATTTGACATGCGGCCTATTATTTTTTGCTTCGAACAATTTGCCAGAAGTGGTATTATTTCAAACGCAACGTATAATTTTTTACATGCAATTCACATGTAAGGAATCATTTTCTCCCTTGTTGTATAATTATTTTATTTGTCGCTTTGTACATGAACACGGGTAAAACATGCAATTTTGAGCGAGTAGTTTATACGTAAATATTATTAACGAAAAAATTAACAACGAAAATATCAAGTGCAATAATAATCACATAAAATATTCATGTTGTAGTGCAAAAGTACTCAGAAGAAGGTTACGTCGTTATTTAAACAATTATTATCAATAATAAATATTACGTATAGTTTAATAAGAATTCTTTTTTTTTTATTTCAGCAATCATACATTGCAAAATTACGCACCGAGAAATACATCATTTGTTTTGAAAGAAAACCGAAGAGCTGTGATTATTATTAATAATCATGAAGCTCTCCGTAATGCTGCTAACGGAGGTTCGGTAAACAGCTTACTGTACATAGATTATGATGAAAATGGAAATAAATTAAACGAATTTTGGATGTATAATCTAGACGATGTTGCGATGTTCTTTGAAGTATTCTTAGACACGAGAATTTGTCATACTGAGTGTGAAAGATGAGCACTTGTCATAATAAAAATATATATATAAGCGTAGTTGTTTAAATAAACTTTTATCCCACCAATGACGCCAGTAAACTTGGAGATATTTCACTTCGATCCGATAAGGTACCATAACTCTGAAAACATGACACAAATTAAAACCTAAAGACCTAAAACAATAAAAATTAACCACAACATTAAGTTCTTTTACAGATATAAATCTATCATCTATTTAATTATTTTTTATTCAAGAACCAGGAACAAACAGATTGATATTGAAAATACGTATACAATTTGGAGAAATTACAAACTACATGTTAATGCTCTTCTGTAGATTTAAGCAGGATGGTAAATTTCGATAATTGCCACAACTAAACGTACAGTTTCTTCAACGATGGCTTGGATGGCTCGATGGCGATGGGAAAATTTTCTAAATTAATATAAGCATCTATGAGTAATACCAAAAAATTACCTCATCGTCATAATCTGACATCAATGTTGAATTCTCATTTGAGATATCGATGGTAGTAGTAACTTCATTTGTATGTGTTGTAGTTTCCTCATTACATTTCCCCTTATCTGTGGAGTTTTGACCACCACAATTTATTTCAATAAACCGTTGATCAAGTATGCTCTCAGAATCTGGTACCTGTAAAACATTACTTATTTTTCGAACAGTTCTTTATGTTTTCTAAATATTTGAAACATTGTTTTGTAATTAAATAATACTAACAATAACCTTATTAATTTTGTTGAAATAAAGAGTGTCACTATCACTCTTTTTCTCGAATGCAACATTGGATAAGTATTCATCTGTGCGATTCGCGTTTTTTGATACAGCTTCTGTTTTGAAGTTTGGTGACAATATTGGGTTCTCATGATTTCCTGTATCTTCTCGGTCGAAAACTATGCGATACACATTGAATCCTGGTATTTTGAAGGATTTTATTACATTTCCAATGCTGGATATATCCTCACCATTTTTATAACCATCGTTAGCTAAAAATGAACTAAACGGGAATTAAATTGAAGACTCCATAAAATTATAAAGATCAATAATATACATACGATTTGATATCGCTTCCTCTTGCAGCATAATTAGATGTTTGTTGTTCTGGATTAATAATAACATTCAACGGTATTGGATATGACGTCGTGAGTTTTCGTGTAATAAAACTGATTGCATAGTTAAATAAACTGAATTGCAAAAGTAAAAATAAAACCTGTAAATAGATAAATCAAGTAATTTATAAAAGATTAACTTTTTTTGATTTGATGGATTTAATTTAGAAAACTCTAATTAAATTACATGTACAAATTGTTTTACAAGTTTAAAAACAAGATAAGCTAAATTTAGATTGTCAAGTCGCGAGAAAGTGAAGAAAACGGACCCCAAATAATGGGAAAAGAAAGGACGCATGTAAAAGACAGAGATTGAAGAGAAGTTGATTTATAAAAAAATTAAAATAAACCTACATTTAGCTACACACAAAGTGAAGTTGAATGTCAAAAAAAAAAAATTAAATAATCGTTGATTATACAAATGTATTTGTACTTCTTTTAACTTTAATTTATTACATTTAAATGGCCTATTTATTTTGGCTTTAGTGTAGTTATAGGTATACAAAAACATTTTTTTATTGATCTCATACAGTCTTTTACACGTTTCACTTACCTTCATATCTGTTGTAATGATATCAAATTTGCAAGGTTCAGTAAAATTATCAGATTGACTTAAATAACTGCTTATACAATGACATCACAAAAATATCTTCTAAATTTAACAGAACGCTTGCAAGACTCTGCTCCACTTCACTGACTTAAGACTCGAATGAACGGTACATCCATTATGCGGTTCGAGTTTTTGTTAATATCCGATCGTTCATTTGCCTTGAATGTTAGGATTCCTCAATAAAACTTACAATCTAAGTAGCCTTAATGAACAGAACTTTTAATAATATGATAACTTCAGTAAGTGACAGTGACTAATTAATAAAATAATAAATATTTACGTACTTTAGCAAAATATTGAATCTTCAAAATCATATTCTTCGAATGAGAATCTTTAAATTGGAAGTTATTCAAGAAAATTAAACATTAATGTAGCGGGACAGAGCGGATACTGCTTATCATGAAATCAACCAAAACCAACATGGAATAAAATTTATTTATGTTATGTAGTTTAGCGTTTCGCCTGGTGTGAGGATTTTGTGCTACATATTTTTTCGCTTGCTCTTTATTAAATAAAGTTATTGAAATTATTTTAAAATATTTTCATTTGGTTTATTTAACTTATGATTTTTGAATCATTACCGTTTTTAAATATATGAATATAATAAAATAATAGTTTTGTAACACCAGGTACGGAACCGTAGAGATGATGTAACGATATGTTATTTTGTTTAATATGTAATTTATTTATCGCTATAACTTCTTTATTAATCGATTTATAAAAATGAGTTTCTCTATTTAGTTGTATTTTTTTCTTATTATTGTATGATTGTTACCGCAAAACTTTTATTTATTATGAAAAAACTAGCGCTTGACCACGATCTCTCCTGACGTTAAGAATGTTGAAATGGGATGTCAGAACTTCATCATTTATGAACCAATTTCAAAATGTTTCTTTTGTTGGAAAGAGGACAGTGGCAAGTTAGTCTCATTTAATTTTGAATGTCATTGGACCTTGGGTTTTAGATATATACCCAAAATTCTACATTACATGGTTCCTCTGGTGTTGCGAATGCCCATAGGCGTTGTCGATCGCTTATTTTTTGGGCGACCCGTTTCTCGTTTGCCCCCTCCTCATATAAAAAAAATAACTTTGATGATAGCATGTATCAAAATGTTACTGTCATCACCGTGGCAACAGATATTATAAACGAAGCTATTTTTCTATTTCTCATCCATTAAAAATCGTTTAATTATGTTATAAATTGAAAGTCGTTTCCGTTTAAAAAGATTATAATAATTTTATTATGGTATATTAAAAAAAAATTTGATTATTAAAACTTTTATCACATGCTTTTAAATTTGAATTTTGAATGAAACATTTTACTATTCCACGGTTACAAATTGAACTAAAACTAATTTCCGTTATGTTAATTTTTTATTGATGTGAACATCTATTAGCATGACTTAACAGGAAAGTTGTCTCAATGTTCAGAGCGTACCATATTTTGACCACGACACCACTTGATAAACAACAATACGACTTTAGTTATTTGCCAAGCACTTGTTTATTAAATATAAAAATAATTATTTTTCTTTATATGTAGAAGCGTTCCAAATACCTTAAACGTTTATATTATATTAACAATGAGTAGTAGGTTAACACTATATCAATTTTATTTAAGGCAATATTCAAATTTCAAAAAACTTTACAAATAGCGAAACAATAAAGTCAAGGTTTTTAATTTTTCCTATAGTCACGAAGTCTCGAGTTCTGCCTATGTAGGACGCAGGCACATTTTCTTTTTCTTTGCAACGGAGCACGGTAACTGCGACAATTTGTCAAGCTTTTTGTCATGTTGTTTGTTAAACGATATCGTCCATTTTCCATGTGTAGTAATCCCATCCGCACACCACGCTTTAAAGCCCTGTAAAAAAATATCAAGTCTTAATAATTTTGAAGGGTTTTAATAGTTTGTAGCTAGATTAACAATTAAAATATAACATTTGACCCAGAATTTATTTTATTACATATCGCATATTAAGCGAGTAGTTATTAAAGACAGATGTGTATAAAGTTATTTAACTAATGGGATCTATATATGCCGATTCTTTTCAAACAAATTAAATGCCTACTATATATATTAAAGAAATAATAAAAGAAAGAAAAGGGCATATATATATATATATATATATATCTTTGTTATATAATCAATGAGAGAATGTACTGGTCAAACAGTCTCCCGCCGCGTCTGTCTGTTCGCGCTAAACTCAAAAACGAACTAAATGGATTTTTATGTTGCTTATCAAAGAACAGCGTGATTCATGTGGAAGGTCTAGGTGTATGATTGTTTAGGGTTTGTCTAAATTTGTTGAAATATGATGATAATTGTTGAAAATATAAAAAAAAATCAAATTGCCTGGGAGCTTTTATCGAAAATGCTGCCTAATTCCTTTGGGATATAGCAAAATAATGTATCGTTGGATATTTCTAATTTTATAGGTTTACAGAAAAGTCTGCTAAAGCATATATAGTTAATTTATGTTATAGTTGGTTTATATAGCCTAAGCCTGAAATATAGATTATAATTGTCTTTTTATACTACATCATTTTGACAAATAATTTAGAAGATATTTAAAAAGTTAATTTTTAAAAAAGTCATGGGTCGATGGGATGGAAATTATCAAAAGAATGTGACTGCTTCCTTAATTATGTCCCGCATATTGATCTAAGTATTGAAATAAAAAAAAGAAACTTTGTAACTTTAATCAATGCTATCGATATGTTCATATTACCTATACGCGTATCTTAGGTTATCTGTCGTCCAACATATGAAACGTGTTCTAATTATTTTAATACGTGTTTTTGACTTTTCAACACATGATAGCGCTACACCAGATTACGGGTATGCTTAAAATATTTGTAGGAAAATGTCCCTGTTTGTTATACAAATGTTTCTTATACATATAAAACTAACACTGTATAAAAATTAGTTCACATTAAATTTGAATTAAAAATACTTGTTCTGAAAGTATCGAATGATCAATCATGGCAAACCAGCAGCCAAAGTAGCTGGTTTGCCATGTAGTATTAGATCTCGAAGTGGTCAGTACATTGGTAGGTCGGCTTGAGAGGAGGAAAATAGAAACGATCCCTATTTACCTATCTTGGGGCCGCCGATATCGCATGCTCAACTAAAGAGAGCTACATTATTAGTCCTAGGTGGCTGTGCATTTCAAGAATATTTTATAATTTGCCGGGAGCGACCGTGGAGCCTACTGGAAATATTGACTTTTTGAAGTGACTTTTAGTAAACCTGATGACTAGTTCCTTCGAAATAAAACAAGACATATGAAAAGCACATTCTTCTTATGACGAGCATAACGCAAGATAGAAATGAAAACTTTGACAAATTCATAATAAAACTTAAAAATCCGGAAGTCTTATGAAAGCTTGATAAACCGAATGAATGTATAAGCAATCAAATAATAAGGAAATGTTTATTATAAGTATTACAAAAGAAGATGTTGACAATGGCGAATGAAATTACATGAGTGAAAGTGATTACAGTAGCTAACACTTTAGAAATTGTAATTTTGTCACTTGAAAAGTTACAAAAAAAGGTAAATTAAGTGAACACTATAAGAGTTGAAAACAAAGATAATTCAAGGTAGACTTTGCAAGAAAAAGTGTCCTAGAGAGAGAGAGCCGAAGACACTTAAGTCTACTCGATGTGAAAATGTACATAATTTACGAATTCTTTCTTACCCAGCAAAAGAGAGTAAATGTAATGACTGTTGAAAATTAAGTCATTAAGTAAGATGGTGTAGGGCTAAGTCCAAATAATTAAATTTTAAATTTTATTAAAAACAAGGAGATAAAAATACTGTTAACTGTTATAAACGACAACGGAGGGTATTACAGTTAATTCTCTTGAATAAAAAGAAGTTCGATTGATTTAGGTCGCAAGCTAGACATAAATTCTGAAAAAAAAAGATAAAGTGTAACAAGCAAGTGAAAAAGTCAAATAAAATACACGGCGTGCGAAAGTAGAACAACATTATAGATCAGGGGCTCCTTTAATGCGAAAATAGCTAAAAAAAAACACTATACAATACTATTTACATTATTTTAGATGGAACACGGAACTTACTTGGTAAATACAAAGCAATATCATTGGGCGTTTTGAAGCTGCATGGAGATGTAAACCAAGTTAACCAAATAAACCTTTCCTAACATTTGAATAAAAATAATAAATAAACTAAATTAATATTTATTTACAAAAAACCAAACACGAATAAAAAGGCAACAAGAACAATAACATTTTGCTTAAAGGAAGAGGGTTAGCTGATGCTGGCCTCAGCTATACACTGAAACTGCGCTGGTTTTCAGCCTCCCCGTCTTCACTAAATTTAAAAAATATTCTAGTTGAGATCCGTATTGATTAAAACAAATTAGATTAAGATTTCAATAAAATTAGTAATGCAACTCTATTGGAGAAAACTAATGTCAATAGAGGAAACGATAGGTAAGCATAATTTAGTACGTAGTCATAATAGAAGAGATGCATCAATCTTCACCATGGGTTTCCTCTATGATTTAAATTCCCTAAGAGTTATCCAACCTTTTGGGCGATGTTCGCTGATGCGTAGATATGCCGCGCATGAACCTGGCTGTTTAATAATGTTTAATAATAATAATGCGGGACATAATTAAGAGAAAACCATCCATTACCCTGGCTGGACTTGTTACCTAAAATAAAGAAGAAACTAAACTGCTGACTACATAGAAAAAAAAAAGACTTAGGTTGTAATATTGTTAAGTTTGGTAATATAAATAAATAGAATTGGCTACAATTATTTCAAAACAGGCAATTACGATTAGTTTATAAAGAAAAAAATTAGGAAAAAAGCTATCATTGAAAATTCTGGAAAGGAAACCAGAGTAAAGCAATTGAGAAGATGAAGGAGACACTATTGGCAATAGCAACTTTAGGATATCATTATGTAGAAGATAAGACGCAAGTTTTACAGCCATAGACTGTAGGACCAATATCACGGACCCATTAGCACGGCTATGCTAGTACTTCGGATCAACCAGTTCAGTTATCAGCGGAGGTCTATATCATATAGTCGAACTCGTTTTGCAACATTAGTGAAACAAATAATTAAGGAATCGGGAATTGATCAGTGTATCTCCAATGTAGATAATGTAATTTATATTCACCAGTGGGATAAGTCCGTGAAACCGTGTAAAATATTTTTAGATGAATTGTGTTTCTATAAAAAGATTCTATTAAAAGGAAATAATCTCAAAGAATCTCACGAAACAAGTTTTACATGCAGCTGATGAAGGCGATCTCTTCAGAGATTGTTTCTAAGAAGAGTAGATTTCGTTTTAACGTCTGTTGGCCTAGAATTAACAAAAACGTGGAATCGATGGTAAAGAACTGTAAAGGTTGCATCCTGCTCAGTTTACCAAATTTGTGACCAAAAATTAATGAGGAAATAGAGCGCAAAAATAAAGACATTGCTAAATGACTCAAAATCAGTTCTACCGAAAAGACATGAGATAAAAATTATACGATTGCTTAATGATGTAAAACTCCACTCCTCATTCAGTCATTGGAAAGATATCGTTGAAAATTTTCTTTAAAATAATGAACAGGGATGATTAATTAAAATCTCTATGTTGAAAGACATGAATGAAACAGAAGATGACAGTGAAGTTAGGGACCGAGTTGAAAAAGAAAAGGGAAAGGAGTAGGGAGAGTAGAAAAGAGACAGTAAAAGATAGCGAAGAATCTGTGGAAAGAGACAGTACAGTAAAGAATATAGGGACTGGACAGAAACTACGAAAGAATGTGATCCAATTAAATAATGTAGAAGGACAATAGGGACTAGACGTTGCATAACGAGAACCTCTCCAAAACTGATCAGACAATGAAAGTCGAAAATATTTTTAAATACAGCTACATGTTATATAACATTTATTATGATAATGAAACTAATTGTCAAGCTAATTTGTGTTGAAGATCGATTAAATCTAAAAAATATAAATCTTGTTAAAAAGGAAGGGATGTAGCGTTTTTATCCATAAAGTAGATACATACATTGTCTCATGTACACCAGTAGAGGTGGTAGCTGTCAAGCAGTTTATCTTGCGACGGACAAGAGACGGGTTGGTCATGCGCCTGCGCTTAAAGCTGCGTGTAGTATTGAGCCAGTGGATTTTACATATCTAGTTAATAGTGACTTTGCATGTACACACATGGGATTATAATCTCTTATATTTTTATCTCTTTGGTACAAGCCAATGTCTAACTACTGCTATTAGTTACTCTCCATGCTTGTACGATCATTAAAGAATTATATTTACCTGGACACCTTCCTGTTAATCCTTGAATCTGATATTTTGTATTCTAATTTAATGAATTTGATAATCGTACGACATGTCCAACCTGTATTCTTCATTAACTTCCTTAATGCTGAAAAAACAATTTCCCCTGTTTTTGGTTTAGTCATACCTATGAAATTATAAACTTTTGTACGGAGTAACAATTATATATAAAGCAATTATATATCAAAAAAATATTATATTAATCATTCAAGACCAAATTTAGTATATTGCGGTTAAAATTTTAAAAATACAAAAAACATTGCATTTACATATAAGAAACGCCATTATAGGTTATGACGTTTTATATGACAGGAAAATTTTATTTTATTTTCAAATAGTAATCGGTTTAATTAAGAAGAATGACTTAGATGTGCCTTATAGATGTAACACTAAATGTACAAAAAGTACATGTGTACCTGGCATAAATAAAACCAAATAGTAATTGGAGATTACCAGAAATTGGAGTCTTTTATACTTTTTCGTAAATCGATGTAGTCTTAACGACGCTTTAAGCACCCTTTCAAAACGTAAATTTAATATTTGTTGAACAAATGATTGAGGATATTTTGAATAAAAAAATGTGTATTAACAAAAATCCTTATTTATTTTACTTATGATTATTTAACCAAGCAGAGAAGCGACAACTCCAGGTGGTACGGCTCCGCCTGGCCCTTGTTCGATCGTTGGCTTGAACCCGGTATCGTCGGCGGTATAGGTGACAGTGTAGACAACTCCGTCGGGGCCTTGCCACGAGTAAGATCCTTTGATAGCAACGAATTCATCGTCTGTCCCTGCGTTCCTTAGTTCACCCTGTTCCTCTTTCTTGGTGCCGTCACTTTGCTCGAAACTATAAAGAAAACATTTACGTATTTATTAATTTACTAATGAAGGTATATAATTAAAGATTTCGAAACATTTTTATGTATTCACTAGCAACCCCGGATTCAATTAGGTACAAAGTCTACAAATAAAAAAATTAGCCCCAGTTATTAAGTTACTCACAGACAGAAGAGCACTTATACTTGTATTCTCAAATACAATTAGACCTCTTTGACAGAAGAGCTCTATATTGTTGAAAGAATTTTTACAATCGGGTCATTAATATTTTAATTTACCGAAACAAACAAGCAAACAAATCTTTTCTCTTTATCATATTTTTTTAATCGAAGTAAACGTATTCGACCTTTTCGTCAGCCGAGAAGTATGAATCGAAACCAAAGAGGTCGAACTGGCCATTAAGAATAATGACATAAAAGAAAACACGTTTAAAATTAGTAAAAAAGGAATAATAATTTAGTAGTAATGTTAAAAATAAGATGCAATTTAGAATTCATATAGAAAAGTAATAGAGAAAATTACAATACAAAGTTTTTTTTCTGCCGCGCTGCATTTTATTTCAAATTTATCCAATATTGATACAGATTATTACATTTAAAAATAAATTAAAATAAAGATATTTAGTTGCTTAACAATTGAATTCAATAGATAAAATATTTATTTTCATTTTATCGCTTTAACTTGTTACAAACACAAAAAAAAAAATCTCTTATAGGCGAGACTGTTATCTAGAATGAAAGGGGCTTTGACGTTGAAAGTATTATAAATTTAACTTACAAAAAATATTTGCCAGCGAACAGAGGTAAAGACAATTATTTTAAAAAAATAGACATGTTTTAATAAATTGATGGTTTCTAGTTCCAATGATCAAGTTTATTCATACTAATCAAACATAGAAATCCACGTATCCACTCACAAAGAGTATCATCATAGACACTTCACACTCAAACCCACATCCATACATCCGTAAACATTGCCACTATTGGATTGATGGATGCAGTGAAAAACACATGATTAATAACTAACATTAGAGTAACGGAAAGGCGTGGGTGCTTATAGTACAGGATTTTCCTTATTTAAGCACCTGTCTCTTCATTACAACGTAAAAATATAATTGTGGAAAAAATTAAATTAACTTGATTATTATTATTATCTCTATCAATTTCATAAATCGATGAGTTTGTTGAACTACCAATCGTATTTGAAGTCTTATTTTTACTTTTCACAGCACACGCACGCTATTAATGCCTATTAATAATAATAATAAAGCCATATTATTGATGTTTTGAAGGACTTCATATGTTTTGATTGGTTGGGAATTACCACTGATTGGTTATTTTATTAGAAATATTTACTGTGAAACGTCGGTTTTGCGTGCGTCTTATGAGTTCAAGGTACTTGATTGTCCGCATTCTATTAAAAGCGTTAAAATGATGAACTTGCATAGTTTGATAAGCTCATCTTTTTTGAAATATGTTTTGAGATAAAATAAAAATATGTTTTCCTACGACATATACATTTTATATAGTAATTTGCAGTCGGTAATTTTTATCAGCTTAATTTGATCAGCCATTTTCTTGACCTAATTTGAAACTTACTGAACTCCATTGATATTGAGTAATAACTTACGCAAAATTATAGGAGCCAAGTCCGTCGTTGTTGGAATCAAACCGTAGGATTTGAACATCTTCGGCGTTCTGAGCTGAACGTGATGCAGCTTGAGGAGCGGCGGCTACTACGGTCATCAGGGAGAGTACAACAAACTGGAAACAAAATAAAATTTAACACCTAATTTAAGGCCCAATTTTGGTTTTCTTCCCTCCCCCCCCTTTCCTCAAGGAAAGAGGATTTAATGGGGAAGTGGATGGATAGGAGAAGGTTATGTCCGGTTACCGCTTGCTTGTTTGCCACCTTCTTATATACAAAAAAATAGTAATTCATGGCCTATTTTTATTATTCGTTAAATATCTTTATACACATTTGTCTTTACCGATTAATCGCTTAATATGCTTCTATTTTGGTATCTCTTAATTTTTAGGCAACTTTTACTTGATGATTTATTGATAACATTTTGTAATAAAAGAGGACTAATTGTTCTCTAATAAGTTCAGTCTATTAGTTCTCGTCGATCATTCTAAGGATTTAAGAGAAATAAGGTATCCCTGTAATAAGCGCACAATAGATTGAAATATAGAAATGATTGTTTTTTTACATTTATTAATGTGATAAGATAATCTAAATTACTAAGAATATTTCGCATAAAATACTCTTAAAATTTTTGGCCACAGTTATCATTTAACGATGGTTATGAAGTCAGACACCGTTAGAAACGATTATTTTGGCAGCTAACGGGTACAAAAAGTGGCGTATAAAACAAACTGTTAGGTTTTCAACGTTAGAACTACTTCAAAATAATTTCCCATACAACTGTTTAGGTTTGCGTAGTATATATGTAGACTTAGTTTTTAAGAACAGCCTTCCAGGCACGTCGATAAATAGAATCTCAAAGAAAATCAGCTCGTTCAAATAGGACGATCTAAGCAATATCGCTATATGTTTCATCATCGTTTATACACACCCGTCCACAGCCGTTGACTTAACAAGGCTGATTCAAAGTATAACTAGCCTAGGGCAAACCTAACATCATATAGGAGGCACACATTTTGACATTACAGTACATTGTACATAAGAACCCGAAAAATGGATTGGAAATTTTAGTACAAAGGTTGGTAAGTTTGACAATGGTTTATGATAAAGTATTAAAAGGTTATGATTAAACCATCAATATTACACTTCACTGCGTACTGAGTCACTTTTAATGATAAACACTATTAAATTTCACAGTTCTACCCACCAGTTTCATGATTAGTCGCGGGTACGAGCTTCACTTAATCGATCCAATCGAAGTGTGTATGTTTGGTTTAAGCAAACACATTTTATATACTTTGTGTTATGTTCTATTGCAACACATGTTCATGCATTTATCTCGTCAACATTGTATGGTTGACCAGTGCAAGATGTCGCGACGAGAGACCTTGGCTAATTCGAAGATGACTGTGATGGGCGGCCTTTTGTAATATCTTATTCGTTATAGAGATATGCTTCATAATAATTAGTCGTGTTGGCACATCTTTTTATTGCAATAAATAAAAATTATTATCTCTCTTGGCCTTAACGTGTGTAATAAGTGTTTTATTTGACCCTTTAATAACAGCTTATATCGATGACGTGAGAGGTAGTGAAGTTCTCAAGGGGCGAATTGTTAAAGAAATTTTACTGCGTATAATCCTTTAGTATTGATTGGTTGGTACTAACTATTAAATGTATATAGCATGATCATGGAGATCTCCAAGTATACAGGCAGTTGGCAGCTGTTAACACTGATAGAAGTGAAAAAGCAATTTACACATTTTGCAGTCATTTTAATACTTATAGCCTATAAAAAGCTCGGTACTGGCGATAGTTACGTAGGAAATAATTCATAAAAAGGATTTAAAAATTTAATTTATATTTCTGTAGGATATATAGATCATCTTCCTGCACTTTTCCCACTTGCGTATGGTCAGCACAGTATGTACCATTCTTCCAGTTTTACGGCCGGCTGCCTGCCTGACGCCAACCCTCCTTGGGAATACATATACTTATATAAGGTATTTAACATGATTTTATAAAATAGCACAAAATACACAACATTTGAAACGAATTGATTAGATTGACTCTGCCAGAAGTTGTTTCTGCTGCAACCTGCGCTCGAAGTTCAAGTCCTAATGTTACATATTGATTTGTTTCACCAGCACAGAAGATGTAAGCAGCCCAACATTAGACTCGGTTTCAATGGGTATTCAAATTTGTGCGTAGTTACAGATCTGCTGCAGATCAAATGCACCACCAATTTTGTTTTTCGCACATAACTTATGTAGTATATCATTATCAAATAACAAAGATTTATAGGACATATAGATGCTGTGAGAAAATAATGTTAATTAAGTTTTCTGCGTGTGATCGATACTACGCGAAATCTTCGCATGGGTAAATTTTTTTGATGGAGTTCAGCAATGAGACGACTGCAATACGCTCCAATACTTCTTTAATTTCTTCTTATACCTTAATTAGATTTTAACACACGCACTGCTTCAAGCTACCATCTTAATCTCTCCCATTCCGCTCCGTTCACTCAACATAAATTTACTCATCGTACAATCCTTGCGTTCCGTTTCACTCGACCTCTTGCATACTTTCCTACAGCTTGGCCATCCTGAGCCTTAGTCTTATAAAATAAATAGAATAAATTAGTTAAAAGCTTTAGATGTTTTTATTTCGGTTGAGCCAAATAATTCATCGAAAAATTTTGGACCCAGGTGAGATATTTAAAAAAAAAATAACAATTTTAAAAATACTGAACACCGACATGGATACATAATCATGTAGCCAATTGTTTTAAAAGGTTACGCGGCTGGTGCGTTTTAACCTTTAGTGTAATGTATGACAAGCATTTGAATAACTTTGACTCTTTGATTAAGAGAATTAGAAGTATAATATTTACATTATATTTGAAGTACTTGTTAACCAGTAATTTTGCTTAATTCATACCGCAAGCATACATGAATAATATTTGTGCAATTATAAATATCAAAGTTTACAATCAGTAAAGTACGATATATTTAAGCTGTGTTATTGCACAATTATTTATTGTACTTGATTGGTAGGAACTATAAAGTTTCATCGTACACACTTCGTGTAGGATACATGTTGATAAGCTTATTTAAGTTGCCTTCTTCATACACCTATAATTACTACACACGACACAAATATACATATACATGTAATAAATAAAACGATCATAAAATGTTTATTACTAAATTTAATTATAATTCATATATAATTTTAATAGAATCTTAATTTTAACAGTGAAATTCGTCACTTTTTGGCGCTAATACGCTTGGTTAACGATAAAGAATGAGAAACTTGAGGTCGTGGTTTTGCATCCGTCGAACGGTCGATTATTATCTAAACTTAAGCTTACTTAAAATGGTTATATAGAGTGGTGTAAAATTATTTTAACAATCTTCTAATATTTTTATCCAATGATCCATCGATACAAGTACACTATTTTGTAATATAATAGTAATCTTTATTTTTTAGATTTACAATACATTGTAAATTTTTTTGCAACGGAACTTAGAGATTGATTAATTTTTGAAATGTATGTTATCACCTACATTTCCGGCTTACCGGAAATGAATGGACAAATCAACACAAGAAATGAATATATACTCAATGGCACATTTAACCGTAACTCATCTCGAATTGCATATTGTTTGTTTTCTTTACCTTACACTTTGACTACTAGGCGTAACTTCATAAATGGGTATATTTGAAATAAG
>DWLR01000499.1:0-24993 GCA_018246295.1 Papilio alexanor hazarajatica
GATTGATTCACGCTCTATTTATATACTGTGGTGAAATGCTCTAGAAGCTTCTACATTGTTTTAGCAATCGATCGAAAGAAGTGGCGGGTTTATTAGTTGCCAACTTAATATTACAAGAATATTTAAAGCAAATAATTTTGAAAACACTTTAAGTTACAGATTATGTTTGCACATTTATTTCCATATATTATAAAATATTTTTGTATGTAACTCTTAAGCAATCCTTAAGAATATCGTTATTGACTCTAATATATCAATTGGCTTGGTTTAGCTTTTTAATTATTATAGACAATAAGTTTTCGTGATGATTTATATAACTACATAACACAATCCTGTCCAAGATTGGTTTCGGTAAAGACATTGTGGGTAGACAAAAGATTTCAAATTCCTCACAAGCATGACAGACAGACCAACGACTAATTCATTTACATGTAAATAAGCTGCTACTCACAGCTGAAAATGTCTTCAGTTTTCTAATAGAGCTTGTTAGTTAGTGTCTGTGATTTTATTTATTTTTTGCGTCAACAAAATGCCCTGTGGATATTGCAGTGAAACTGCCAAGAAAGTCTTGTTTGTGAGTAGTTTAGTCATTTATTGCCCGACTGCCAGGAGGGTAATGTTTTTAGAGTCTGTTTGTATGTAATGTGTGAGTCTATATGCATGTCCGTTCCGCTTTGACCTTCTGTGGGTTGAACTGATTCGTATTCTTTCGTATTTAAGTGATTTTCTAAAATTATTCAATTTTGAATATGCGACCGGGGAGTCTGTAAGCAAGCAAGCGTGATTTATATTGACTTAAAAATTGATGAGTTTCGCACATAGAATTTCATCTCTTTTCGTGTTTTATTTTCTTTTTAGATATTCGAGTATATTAGTTTCTATTTTAATAATTTTTAAAATTAAAATTGGTATCATAACAAATTCTTTGAAATACCTCAATTTTTATGTGTTATTTATAAATATTTCTCTACGTGAGCGTAATAGAAGAAACAATGTAGTTGGTATGTTTGTATCGTCCTATCAAATCGATTTTTCAAAAAATCATCTTCACGGAGTTATCGACATTTCAAGTGGTCGTATGTCCAACAGGTAACGTATTGATAACAGGTTCAAACGAAACATTTCGTAATGCTACCGTCCATCAGTCTGTCAGTTAAATTGATAAAATGTCTCAGTACTTAAATCTTAATCAGTAAGGTTTATTTTTTTTAGAAAAGGGGCATCCGAGCAGTGGCTCGCCAATGCCCGTGAACATTCATATGTCCATTTTTTATGTCAAAAATCTGCATTGTAACAAAAATATATATATTTTCAATACCTACCAATATAGCTTAATACATATATAATGCATTTCAATTTACTATTCACGTATTCTGTGCCGTATTAGGAAAAAAATAGCTCAGTAGCATAATACGTTTTTCTAGTAAATCGTTGATCCAAATAAATTCCTTGACATAAATATTTTTGCTGAGGCCGTTGTTTATTTATGCGTCTACTTCTTTGTCAACTGTTAGTCGCTTGTGATTGCTGAATGTTGGTGCGGCAAATTGCGGACAGTAAGCATTTTTCAACATAATATTAACAATATAAACATATTTTTATTTTTTTTCCTCAAAATCTTCATTCTAATGTAAGTTTAATATACTTCGATATAATGTCTATAGTTGAAGTTAAAACATGAGCTGAACTTAAGGCAACCGATTGTTGTAAAGTATAATGATTTTAGTTTGAGGATTTACTCAAGTTGATCAAATAAGGAAGAGTTATCAGCTCCGTTTTCAATATAAAAATAACATTGACTAGAAATTATCAACACGCAATGTACTCTTGTTATATAGTATCAATGAAGATTACGCTAATAAGCAGACAGAGGAAATAAAGAAGTGCTTTTAGTTTTTACATAACGCCTTTTATTGGTCAGGAAGATGCAAGAAACACAATATACAGAAATATATAACTAATATCTAATTTCTCGTACCGTTATTTTTGTCGTGTGGCTGATCATTATTGTTCATCACTTTGTAGATGATGTTGAAAATCCTAGGGGAGTTAGCCCTGGTGGGGGCCATAGCGTCAGTGTTTATAGTCGCGGCACAGGGGCGCGCGGCGGAGCGGGCGGCGGAGGAGGCCGCGGGGAGGGAGTACATGCGGAATCTGGATGAGCTGACATCTAAAGCGCTTAACAGGAAGACTATAGCCAGCTGGAACTATGAGAGTAACATCACCGATCATAATGAGCAGATACAGGTAAGAAGGAATTTATTTTGCTGAGAATATTGTTACGCTATACAATATAGAGCGTTTAAGGCTGCCATCGATCGGTTGGGGTGGGATGATGATTCTTTACTCATTAAAAACAATATGGGGGGAGGGGAGAAAAGAATTGACGACTTAGTTCTACCTCATGTACGAGTAAAACCACTCAAACATTTGTAATAACAGCCAAAACGGTCGCTTATTAAGTTCCAGTAATTATGGTGGTACCGAAAGTTGTAAATTTTTGAACTCAAGCATTAAAGTAATTTTTCTAATTTAGATGCAAGTGTTCTTAGAAGTTGCTGAAGAACAGAAGGAGTATTGGAAGGAGACAATGACATATCTGTGGCGTGAGTTCGAGGACGAAGATCTGAAGAGAATGTTCAAGAAGTACTCCCAGCTGGGGACGGCTGCGCTGCCGGAAGACTTGAACCAGAGGCTTATACAGGCGGTCAACAACATGCAGGCCACGTACGCGAAGGCAACCATTTGCGATTACAAGGATAAGACCAAATGTGACTTGCATGTTGAACCAGGTAATAAATAGACTTCCTTAAATAAAAGAAAACATATTTTCATTTTGTTTTTGCTTATATTTTAAAAAGGTCTTATACTTTTTAATACAACTCATATAAAACAGGAACAGATTTTTGCTTATTACCAAGCTTCTTTTGGCGCATACGAGAGTGGAGTGGAATGTGGAATATAAACTTTGGTTTTACGTTTTTGATTATGGAATTTAATATGTTAGTTGTTAATATTCAAAATCCTTTTGTTTCTAATGTTAGGGTCCATCAAAAGTTAATGCTTAATTTTAGTACTGTTTCCTAACATTCCAGAAGTAACGAACATTTTCGCGAAGAGTGAGGACCCTGAAGAGCTGAAGTACACGTGGGTGGAGTGGCACAAGGCAGCTGGTTCGCCCTCGCGCGGTAACTTCACTGAATACGTGCAGATGAACAACGAAGCGGCAAAGCTTAATGGTAAATATCGAATGTTGAGGTTACTCCCTGCATTCTTTATAATAAATGCCCTTTTAATATTTTATTTTATCTTGTGTATCTTTTTAATGAAGAAATTGCCTCAGATTTGTTTTTCTTTAAAAAGTAACAGATTTAGGGTGTGACCATCTTGGTTAATACCTAATACACCTTCTGAGCATACCAGCAGATTGCTACCCATCGTCTAGAGTTTCCTTTTAAGGAAAACGACTAACGTGACGGTTGATGCTTGCGGCATTCTGATTAGCTAAACAAAAAGCGGGTTTCTTCTCCAGAAGAGGTAAAATCCGAAATTTTCTTATAATCCATGTCTGTGATCAGGTTACGACACCGCGGCCGAGTGGTGGCTGAGCGAGTACGAGCAAAGTGACAGCGAAGACCAGTTCCTGGCGCTGTGGCAGCAAGTCAAGCCACTGTACCAGCAGATACACGCGTATGTGCGTCGCCACCTGCGCCTCAAGTACGGGGACAGTGTGGTGCCCGCTAAGGGCCCTATTCCGGCTCATTTGTTAGGTATACCAGAAATTTTATCTTTTCATTAAGCTACTCGATGGTCATAACAATCTATTTCGAATTCAAATATAATTTATTTTAGTGTTGGTATTTCAAGCGTTGTGTTTGTTATTATACTGTATTATGCGATGGCAAAGTATTTGCTTTAGATTATATTTCTAAACGAGTTTATGATTAATCTGATATAAGTCGTTTTAATTTGAATGAAATCGGTTTAGTATTTATACATATATATAGAGGTTACCCAATCCAATGAAAAAAATGTATTCATATTATGATATTAATGTGATTCCAAGGTATGTTTGTCCAGGTAACATCTGGGCTCAGACGTGGGGCGGCGTGGAGAAGTTCACTCGGCCGTATCCTGATAAGACAGACGTAGATGTTACCGCTGCTTTGATCAGTCAGGTAAATTATAATTTTCTAGAGTTAAGTTCGCGAGGTAGTTTATTTTATAAATATTAGTTTTACTTTTATAATTTAAGAATTGTATAGAAAATGAAACACCTTTTAAATCGATTTAAAAAAAAGAAGAAGGATCTAAATTCGATTGTATGTTTGTTACCTCAGAACTTTGTCACATATGAACCGATTTAAATTTTTTTAAAGTCTGAAAATGGACACATTCGCAACATGTGCAAGGTTCCGTTTAATTTTTTAATGTCATTAAACCTTGGGTTCTGAAGATATAGCGAAAATTGACATATTAATTTTGGTTTAGTGAGACGTATTGTGGATGTAAAGTTATGTTAATTTGAAATCGGTTTTGATTTTGTTAAAAAATAAAAAATAAAAATTAGTAGATATGTTGGCAACTATTACATTTCCGTATTTCAGAATTACACGGCTCTCAAAATGTTCAAAACCGCGGAAGAGTTCTTCACTTCGCTGAATCTAAGCGGTATGCCTGACTTGTTCTGGGAGAGGTCGATCATTGAAAAGCCCAATGACGGTCGGGACATGGTGTGTCACGCATCCGCCTGGGATTTCTACGACGGCGAAGATTTTAGGTAAACCACATTTATATAACTCAAAAATGAGATTTTGCTTCAGTTAATAGTTTCTTAATATGTATATTAAAACATTTGAAAAGTAATTCATCTAATTAATAATTTTTGTAGAATTAAGCAGTGCACGACCATAACGAACAACTTCTTTAAAACCACGCATCACGAGATGGGCCACATCCAGTATTATCTGCAGTACAAAGATCAACCAGCCATATACAGGGCGGGAGCTAATCCAGGTAGCATATTATTTATTTGAACGTATCGTTAATTTTTAAATTCTTTGACACATAATCTCTTGAGTTATGTAATTGAAAGCCCAAATCTATTATTTTTTTTTTTTGATTTGCCCAAATTTTGTGGTTTCTATTTGTGTAGTTAGTTTCCTTGCTTAATCCTGGGAAACTTCTGCATTTTTGTTTATCTTGCCTTTAAGATCTTAGGAAGCTTTTTTGCCTTGTCAACTTAAAAAGTCTGCAGTTTAAATTCTTTAAACTTTTAGGTTTCCATGAAGCTGTTGGTGACGTCATAGCTCTGTCCGTATCCACGCCCAAGCACCTGAGAGTCATGGGTCTGCTCGAGGACGGGCCAGATGATCTCGAGTCTAACATCAATCAACTTTATAAAATGGTAACATAATTTATGTGAGGTTTTGATTTCTTTGAGTACGTACCGTGACTTTGCAATGCCGTAACATTCACATAAAACATGTCATTGAGAGTTGTTGTTGATGATGATGATAGATGTTTCTGCAGTGTGAACTTAGGTTTATATTTAACACACAAAACGAAGTTTTTGAGCAAGAACAGTAGTCAAAATGGCTGCTCGAAATTCAAGAAGTTAAAATGGTAATAGTTTTTTTTTGTTCTATTTGTTGTTAATGTAACATGTAATTATTATGTAATAAACAAAAAAAAATTCTTAGTGATGTTGTATCTAACTTACCATTTTGAATTCAAATCGGATATTATTGTTTACACAACGAGATCAGAACAGAACAGAACAGATCTTTAGCATAAGATCTAAAAAGTCACTTATAAAATTAAAACAATTTTTTAAACATTATATACTTCTTTACGTTGTACTCACTTTTTGTTCGAATAGACAGGAAGGAAATGTTTCTCGTGTGTATGTATATCTGAACTTTACATGGTGACCACTGGTAGTATAACTAGCTTGACCACTTTTGATGAGTGAGGACACCACACTTCGATTTGTATTCTTCCTCTGAGTACAATCAATCGCTTTTATTGCTTTTTTTAATTAACTTTTGGTTATTTCAGGGCTTAGATAAAATAGTGTTCTTACCGTTCGCGTACCTGCTCGACTTGTTCCGGTACGGTGTGTTCCGCGGTACGACCTCGGCGCAGGACTACAACTGTCACTTCTGGCAGCTGAGAGAGGCGCTGCAGGGCGTCGAGCCCGCCGCGCCCCGGAGTGAGGAGGACTTTGATCCCGCCGCTAAATATCATATTGCTGCTGATGTTGAGTACATGAGGTGTGTAGTTTAGGGGCAAAGTGATTAATTGGTCATTATTCATAATGCCCGCATAGTATGAATAGTGAACAGTATCAGAGGCCAATGTAATCAGAAACAAAAAAGCTATAGAATTAGATAAATTGCCCTGGTATACTATGGCATCCCCTAACGGATAAAACAATACAAACAATATATATATAAATAAATTTAAAGTCTTATTTTTTATAGGTACTACATATCGTACATAATACAGTTCCAATTTCATCGCTCGCTGTGCCAGCTGGCCGGAGAGTACACGCCGGGCGACGCCAGCAATCTACTCTCCAACTGCGATATCTACAAAAGCACCGCCGCCGGCAACGCACTAGGGTAAGTATATCGTTTGCTAACTTACTTATTTCAATAATTGTAAATCATATTCATCTTTCTACTTATTTACTAATGAAATATCATAGTAATTTTCTGTTCGACTCCCATTTGCATCGTTTTGTGATCTAAATCTATTCTATGGAAAATGCATTACAAAAATCCAATAACTATTAGGTACAAAAAAAATTGGTTTATTCAAAAACCCTTTTTTGACTTCAACACAGCGACGACATTAAAACGTGTTCGCTATACTTGATTCAATAAAATAAATTACTTATATGTTATTATAAATTTCAGTAAAATGCTGCGACTCGGTTCATCAAAGCCGTGGCCGGACGCAATGGAAATGCTGACAGGTCAGCGTAAGATGGACGCTAGCGGCGTGCTGGAGTACTTCCAGCCTCTGTACGACTGGCTGAAGACCGAGAATGCAAGGACCGGCGAGAACATCGGATGGGAGCCCAGCACAGTTCGTAAGTAACTCACATTTTTTTAACTCCTAGTTTTAACACGGGGAATAATGTGCAAGTTATAAAAAACATTATTATTATTACATTATAAAAAGAAGATCAAATTTGTCTCAGATTTGTACTCTACGTAATCCTGCTCATTTAAAATAGATCGTCATTGTTATGTTAAAAACATGTAAATATTTATAAGCACCAATATCCTGGTTTGGGTTACACATAAAATATGACATAGAGTTTAACCAAAAACTTATCTGATATTCTGTACCGATAGCTAAGGTTAGAGCGCGCTCGTTTAAAAATTTGATTTGCTCTTACCCTGAATGTAATAAATATGATACTGAATACTTTTCCAGTCTTTAGCTGTACTCATTACAAACCAAAAAATTAAACGTTTCATTACCAAGTTTATTGCAATGATATGATTAACAGTAGGTAAACATTTATTTCTTAACTGTGTAAGCAGTTCTTGTCAAGTCTTGCTACTTGCAAGTCAAGATTAATTAAATAATTATAAATTAAATGTAATTTTGTTTCAGAATTTTGTACAGACGAGCAGCGTTCACTAATGGAGGGTTCAGAATTTAAGAAGAGATTAGATAAACTGAACGGTTAATATTTTGTACATTATTATTAAATAAATATGTGTAAATAAAATTACAAAACATTTTTACATTTGCAACATTTTATCATATAGTTTCCATAAAAGATTATTAGTCTAGACAGAAGACATACTCGTACATAACAATTACAAAATGTGTACAATAATATGATAATATTATCGTGCATAGAAGCTATAGCCCTCGAATATTTTATTCGTCGTGTGCTCCAACATGAACTTGAGTTTTTGATTGTTCCTTTTTTTTTATAATTATCTCTAAGATTAACGACTGCGAACGAAATAGTTCATTAAATTTGCTCAAAAAAAGAAATACACGTCAACTGAGATTAATATTTTTTTTTCTTCAAATGAGTTTCTGTAAGTAATCGTGATAAAAAATATTTTTCTGTACTTCTGTACTATTTCACGTAAATATTTGCATGATGACTAAATATATTTCCAGGATTATTTGAAATTATTTTATGGATTACCAGTTATCTCCATTATCCTGCCAAAAACTGGATACAATAGATATCTGTCGATATCCTCAACATAAAACTACTCAAACAGTTTCGTGTATCAAGACGCTTATCATAAGAATAATTTATGATTAAACATTAAAACACAAACGCACTTGCAAGCAATCTAGGCATAAAAACTTAATTTTGTTTTATCGTTTTGTTATGAGGTATCTAAGTTATCTAGTTTATCATAGAATGTATATACAACATTTAATTTTGAAAATTTTCCATCGGAGTTATATTCAGACTTATGGTTACAAAGATGAATAATTGTTGTAATAAACTTGTATACAAATGTAAAGACTATTATAGCCAACAGCAGAAGCTTTTCTATGAATGAGCCGATTCAATCGATGACATTCATATCTGCGTGAAATAGGCTTGGTAAGCGTTAGTATCGATGGCTCTTGAAAATGTCAATCTAAATAGAAGCACAAACACACAAAAAATATTTAAATCAAAATTAACTCTTGCTAAGTTAAGATAGTGATTGTTAATTAATTAAACATTAATTATTTTCTTAACAATACAAATCCATCAGAGCAAGCGACGGCAACCTTGGTACTGGCAATTACCGGCAACAACGCGTGCAGCCGTGCGCGCACTGAATAGAGATAATGCTGCTTAGACAAACCAAACGGCCACCTTAAAGATAAACCTATAATAATATTATAAAGAGAAAAGATTTGATTGCTTTTGTACCCGTTTAACTCAAAAACTACTAAGATGATTTAAAAAAATCTTTCTCCTCTATCAGCGAGTAACCTTGGCTATATTTTCAGAGCGAAGCTGGAGTGGGTTGCCAGTAATAATAAACACGCCCGTAACCCAAAAATATTATTGTGTAACCTAATTCAATACATTAAAATTGCACTGGAAATACATATTTACATTTTAAAAATAACTGATTGTAAGTAGTAACTAATAACGGCGCATAAGATACCAATAAAGATACAAGTTTAATTCTTATTAAGTCGTTCTCTAACTTTGTGTACTTACTTAAGGTTAGGTTACTTAGGACGCTATGTAAAGTGACAGTAACCCAGATCGGACACTCAATATGAGAAATAATTAGGGAATCCTTTTAAGATTTTTCATTGTAAATTATTATGACATGTATATACGTAAAAATATGTATCTATGAAATACATTACTATAATAAACTATAAAGATAACGGTGACCGTTAAAGGTTATATTACAAAAGGTTATTTTTATGCATATTTCAACATAAACGAAGGACAATCATAACATTAAACATAGTAGATATGTATTATGCATATTGACAAAGCATTACGGAGAATTATTAATTTTGAATAATGTGGATGAGTTTTGAGTATTTTAATATACTCTCATCCACCCAACATGCCTAGTATAGAATTAAAATCACTATAAAGTGGACCCCAATATCTCATAAGACGTAAGGATATGATAGTAAGAACATAATATTCTCAATTCCGGACCAAACAGTTTTTAACTATATCTCTGAAATACTGCATAATCTTACTAGCTGTAGATTAAGGTCTGTGTTATCATCTCGGCCTATATCAACTGGCCGGTTGGCGCAGTAGCAAGATACTTGCCTTTCACGCGCAGGTCGTGGGTTCGATTCCCAACCAGGACAAACATTTGTGTGCAGGAACATGTCTGTTTGTCTTGAGTCTGGAAGTAAAGACCACCGGAGGACAGGCAGCAGCGTCCTTTTCTCAGTACGTTGGAACATATTGCGATCGCCAACCCGCCTGCCAAGCGATTATGGCACATTTCCCCCAATGATGCGATCAATGGGGGAGGTCTAAGTCCAGCAGTGGACGATCATAGGCTGAGGTGTATCATCTCTAGGTCTATAAATAAGTTTTCGTTTAGAAAATTCGCATTTTTACGGGAAAGCAATATCTATATAGATAAATTTATTTCATGCAGTTCGTTAGAATAGTTTCAGAGATAGCCGAAATATATAACAAACGTTAGATTTTTAGTAACATAAATAAATAGAACCAACCACCACGAACTTTGTGACGCTTCAATTATCTTTTTAAATAAAAATCTATTATTTCACATTTGTCCTGTACGCGTTCCATTGATCTTATATTGATAAAAGACCTCAGAACGTCGTACCAAAGTTTTTGGGTCAAAAAATCTCCATCCATTCATCTCAGGCTATGATAGTCCACTACAGGACATAGACCCATTAATCGTATCATTGGGGGAAAATGTACCAAAATCGCCACGCTTGGCCGCCACGGGCGGGTTGGCGATCGCAGTATGTTCCACCGTACTAAGAAACAAAAAATTCAAATATATATATATATTGTTGATGATTTTTGTATTTAATGACATTTTTGCATTATGCTTTGATACAGATAGTTACCTGATAAAAACAGTAACAATTTATAACAAAGACTTTCTTAAATCATAGTTTCGTTAACACTTGAATCCTTGTAGGACGAACTTCCGCCCCAAATGTTTGATGCCTATTTACTTGAAGAGACTTATGTAATAGTCGAGCTACCATGTCCTATTTTTGGCATGTCATTATTTTTTGTTTTTTTTTTTTTGACAATGACAAATGTTTACTTGCCAATGCCATCGTTACGGCCTCGCAACTGTTTTTATAACGTTGATCGCTAATGGGGTGGACGTGTTCTAACGCAGCCGTGTCTATGGCGTATTGTGCCTATATAAAGAACCATTTCGAAATTGCTACTCCCTATTTGGCTTTCAAGATACATAGTAAAATGGTGAAAACGACTATATGGTGATTAAGAAGTGGAAGGGTATCTGGTTTGGATGCTATTTTTACTGCTTATACTGATTTGATCTGTCTGAACTAAATGGTGAAATTTGGGTTACTTTGGGTTACATTTTAAAAGGCCTATTTATTGTGCGTAATAAACCTCTTTCTATGCAAAGTACTGACAGTCGCAGATAATATAATATTCATTAAAAAAAGACACAGGTCTTATGATCCCAATAGCAGGCACAGCAACTGGGAGATATTGCCAATAATTTAAAGTATAAAAAATAACACCTGCTTAAATTAATGCATCTTATTGATATCCATATTACACGAATAAGAACTTTTGATATTACATGAGGTCTCCGTTACTTCGATTGAGTCATTCCTCTTATGTTTGTATACTATATCCTATAACGACTGTCAAATTCATCTTCTCAGTCCGTCTTAATTGAGATAACTGATACAATATAACTGAGGAATATTTTTAATGAATATTGAGTAATTTAAAAGGTTGCGTTTTGAGGTCAGAGCTTCCTTTGTCGTAAACAATAGAGTGTCGCGGTCCATTTGACTGTTATCGCATCGCTGTCGTTCCCTTATCACTTTCTATGATACGCCTTAACTGTAGAACTTAAGTAACTTATTTTACTGTTGCAACTTTTAATCTTAATGTAATCTTAAACACTTAGTAATATTACTTAATAAATTTGAATTTATCGCAATTTTTCTCAGAAGTTTTAACGTAAACCTTTCGTTTAACTTGCTTTGTTGATGTTTTCTGTTAAAGATGGTCTGATGGACTGATTGATTGGATATATTTTTGTTTTGATTAGGTGGCATTAGATAGCAAGCATCCTGTCTGCCTAACTGAAGTTGAAATGCAATTGTAAAAAATACCTCTTGTCAAATAGCAAATGAGCAAATATTAACGCAAAGGAATTACGAACATATATGTTTTTACATTCTCATGTTAAAAATCGTGTGAAAATAGACGAAAAGGGTTATAACACGAATATGTTACATTAAATAATGAACATATTAAGTTATTTAAACATTATTTTAATCGTAATAAAACTGATACCGTGACTGCATTAGTCTTACCACTTACTTATTAATAGTGTTCGAAAAGGAAAAGACACAACCTACGTCAGTTCTATTCTAAAAAAACTCTACTCTACTCTACTCTACTATATATAAATAAAAAAAATGTAATCTTATGGCAAAAAGTTTTTATGTAATTCGTAATATCAAATCACAGAATTAGGCAGCTTATTCATGAGTCCAAGTGTATAGACGGCTATACAAAGTGATTCACACGCTTCCAGTTCAGAGGTAACGCCAGAATCTGCGCAGTTGTCGACGCGGAGGCGACCAAACACCACGCACCATTGGTTGCACAACATTCGCATCGATACCAGCGCTATATTTTCTTCCAACCTGGTCTCAGTCCAGATTACAATGGCCTGCGCCCACGAGAGAAAACTTATCAGGACATGGTTCATTTTTGTGTTGTTGCCCTACTCGTGTTTCGCTGATCCTCAGCTGGATTTACCGCCGTTGCATCAACTCTCGAGCACACAACGAAACCCTTATGGCTACGGTCTTTTATCTAGTACCCCATCGATCAATAGTCCCGGAAATCAATATGATGTTCAAAGTAGACATTTCCAGTACAGCACTGCGAGACCAGTAAGCACTAGTACTGCAGGCGTCTACCCGGTTTCGACAACCCCATTCAATGGCAGGATTAATCCGGATATAAGCAACAACGGATATCCGAGTTTAGATTATGGAAACGGTCGTAATCCCAGTTCAACATTAAGACCGTATGATGTTGACAGAGATGACAGAATAGATGTAAATAACGATCCAAATTTTAGACGCAACGATCCTAATTTTGCTCGGAACGATCCTAATTTTGTCGGAGCAAATCCATACGATTTGAACAGGGATGGGAATTTTAATACGATCGACGATAGACATCATAGAGTGAATTTGCAGCAAGTGAGGGATTTTTTGACACGAGCGGATGAACAGGCTTCGAAGGAATGCACCAACAACGTGGCTGCTCAGTGGAATTTTGAAACCGACGTCAATGATGCAACTCAGCATGCCGCAGTAAGTAGAAAACATTTTCTTAATGATGGGTCGTTTTAATTAATGTCTACAGCGATCAATTTATCTATAGCAAATGTACGTAAGCCTTTTCACACTGAAGTATACAATTATTGTGCGAGAGTCTTAAAGATTTGTTATACATATAGATCATATGGATTAATTTACATAATTTTGCGCGAAAATGTATAACAGTTGTTGTTAATAGGTTTTCACACTGGATTAAATAATCCATTATTTTTTTAATTGTTAGAAGTATATGTTAGGTTTGTGGGAATACCTTATCGTTCCAATAGCAAAGTTCAATGCAGATTGATTAGGCAGTTCCTGGGATGAGCTAGGGGGCTATAAACAATGTAAAACCCCGGACAACATGTCGTTTTTATTTCGGTCTTCAGAAAAGATACTAGAGACTGTTTGAGACTATATAAGTCGACATCAATATTTAAATCTAACACAATATCCACAATGATCATCTACAAAACAATTACTAAAATGTCTTTCTTTGCGTCAATTTCCTAATTGTTGTTGAGTGTTGCATCTTACGTAAGTCTGTCAGCACAGAAACATAGAACGTAAGTAACTGTCAATGTTATGATTAATTGTAAAGAACTTAACTAAATACTCTTTCATGATGATAACCCGCAATGCGTTATCTTTACTCTCCGAAAAAGTCTGCCGAATGCCCCGTGCTCATCTTCAAAAAGTTACCCTTGTCTCTAAGCTTTTTCTCATAGTTTTGTGTTGCCAATTTTTTAAAGGATTTTTCTTTCGGTGTTGCTAACAAGTAATAATTATAGTTACTCTATGTGGCCGTTGCTTAAACTCAAGTTCATTCTTTAATCAAAGAGCTAGGTCGAACATAAGCATAACTTAATTAGCAAGAACTGTGTCTATTAGCACGTTAAATGTGCCGTCCTCTAGGCCAAAGCTTTTGGCGTTGGCCGAGTGTTCACCTTTTATTGAAGTCCTCATATATTTGACGGTGTATGAGAATTTAAAAAATCAAAGTTATTAAAGTAACATAAAATTATTATCACACTCGTGTGAAATAGGAGGAAAACATAATTATCGATATCCAATTTCTACGGCTTTGGTAAATTGCGCCTAATTTAAGTTGTGAAACAACTTTAAGGCTAAGGCTATTTTTTTAAATACCTATCTCTTTTATCGATTATTTATTTTAAAAAATGTGATACTATTGAAACGGCGTTATTGAACGCGATTTTTTTTAAACTGCAATAAACGTGTTTCCAACGTTCGCGACAACGTTTGCAAAGTTCGCGATAAAAACTATTGAAGACGCAAGCCTAGCCCGTGGAAACACTATCTATAAGCATTGTTCGGGGAGATATGTGGGAAATGCACGCAACTTTCCACTGGGTTTATGGTTAGAATTAATGACTTTAGTTAGTTAAACAATTAATATATGATTGCTAGAATAGTTCTATTAAAAATTCACAACTTAAAAAAGAGTCTCAAATTAAATAATATTATTAACTTTGAATTTTTCATATTTTTCTTTGACAAAATAAACCTCTATGTATTCAAGTATGTATAGTTTTGTAGATACCACATGTTTGTCTGTTGCTGAAGGGGATTCGGCCAACAACGTAAAAATAGTAAGGGCATTTTCTATCAGTAACTTATTAAGTGATTTTCTAGACGAGCCATGACGGTCAACCACGGTGGTTGCACTAAATAATTGTAATTTGGGCTCTAAGGAAAACTCTATGTCACGAATAAACCATATTTTAACGTAGAATCGTGTCAAATAGATTTCCTTATGATCTACTAAATTTTTAACATTTCTGATATTAGTCAGTGTTACACGGAAATTGATCAACAGCCTTCAGATTTCTATAGGACCTCACAATTTTTATAATTATAGTGAAAGTTAGTTGTTTTTTCAAAAGATTAGAAGATTAGAAGTCATTAATTTAACACTCGACAACTAACAAAAGAAAATTATCAGATAAGCATATATATATATATATACCATTAAAACCATCGCAAATTACTGTAATAATAGTAACTTAGGGAATATTTGAAAAGATTTTCGTTATAGATGATTTAAGGTAAAAATCTATTTCGTAATGTAGTTACATATTTAATAAATAAGTAAATAAATAAACAAATATGGTAGGGATTTGGAACTTTAATCTCTCTGTCCTAAAACGAAACGTTTTTCGAAGACTAAAGCAAAGTAACATGTAAATGTAAAACAAAACATTGCTTGAGAAAATTTCCACAAAGAGCATACGCAGTGGGCTGCCGAGTTAAACCGGTTTTGCACTCATTGTGTATTTTTAAAAGTTAAGATTTATATCTAGTAGAGTATTCGGTGACTTACGTTTGTTTATATATTTTTTAATTTTTGTTTTCTAGAAGAACGTGATGAAAACATATACTTTATTATCGTCGTAAGCTACACAAATATCATATTGATTTTTCCGGGCTAACTGTTTACAGAAACTATTACACGTTATCGGACATTTATAACGATAAGAAGTAATCTGAAAATATATTTTTACTTTTAACTGGAATTACGAGACTTATCGTCTTGCATTGCTTTTCATCCTGTCTGATGTTTAGTATATTATCCTTTAAAAATGAGAAGCATAACACAGAATGTCACGCCTACTCATTGAGGCGTGACATTCGGTATAGTAATTTCAGTTAGAGTTACGTGAGAGATCTAATAGTCAATTTTATTTGTAGTTTGTAATTTTTCGGTTGAAATTTTTATGTAAAGTTATTTTAAACTTTCCACAAAATTTCTTCTGCATCATCATTATCATAACACTCACGCCAGTAACCAGAGGTACAGGCAGAGATTCTTTTTTGGCGCGATCCTGGTACACCTCCTTCTCTTCTTCTACATCCGTACATCTACTCATACATTTCCACGGTCATGGGTACTCCCTATATCGCCTTTTTTTAGGATGCCACTAATTGCCATACGTTTTATGGGACATCTCCTACCAACTCTGTCTCCGCTTATTTAATGTTACTTATTAGGTCTTGTATTTGCTTGTGGTAATAAAAGTAACTTTCATAATTAAAACATTTGCATAAAATATTATTTGTTTTGTAAAACTAATTTTATCGGTGTCTCATGAAACACGTTACACATGATTTATCAATAACAAAGTGACATGAAATAGCTGACCTATATGGCGACCGCATCAAAATGGCGGAACTAAAGAGTCCTCGACCACGTTTTACTGTCGGTGTTCGGCCCTATGCTGGTGGCCTGAGACCATCGAACAATGAGATAATTCATTACACCAAGGCTTCTCATTGTGTTTAAACCATTAAACATTCGAGTTTGGAGATCATCTGTTCTAAATGACCGACCGAAGCCTTACTAGGTCATGTATTTGCTAGTGGTAATAAAAGAAGCTATTATAGATTTGTACACTACTAATGTTTGTCACTCAATTCTTTGTTATGTTTGTGTTAATATTTTATTAATGAAAATTAAAGATGAAGTGTTGAAAAAAACTTTTTAACATACGCTTTTTATCATCGTTGAATCATTCTTTGTGGTCTGATGTTGTAAAATAGAATCCATTAAATAACAAATGGGCTAATAAAAATAACAACAGTTCTATAAATCAGAAAATATTTCAAGGTAGTATGTAGTTTTTTCGTATATAAAAAAAAGTTTTCTTAGCCGTAGCAATTTTTTTACATGCTTTGCGTAATATTGATATTTTTTTATTGATCAAAATATCATTTACGTGATTTTACTAGTTAGAATTGGCTGGTACGTGAGAAGGACATTAGGTAAAATGTCTATGAAGCTAGACCTTCTACGGTTTATGGTCGTGTAAATATTTTGTTGTGTGTTTAATTTCCTAAAGTCTTCAAGTTACAATTAAATCTAATGCGAAATTTATCAATGTTTCCTCCAAAATGACAAACACGATTCCTTTATTTTTCGTATCAACAATGGCTGACCTAGACCATGTGACGTTGTTGTATTTTTAGCATTAGTTTGCAGAACCATGTTAATGAAATATTCAATCAGTTATTGCAACATGCATTTGGTCATTGATAAAACCTTTTCATTGACGAATGACACCTACACAGATTGTGTACTAGTTGTGTCATTAAAATAAAAAGAAAGTTAAGAATAAGCTCTCATTCCTTATCGTATATAAAACAAGTCGATAATCTTACTTGTTACAAAACAAGACCTTGGATTTGAGGGTTTTTGCAGTTATTATTTAAAGTCGCGATTTACTATACCTTAGGAAATATATATACTGGGCGTACTTACAAAAAGAATACGGAATGGGTTTGGATATCGTTGATGGCATTAAGCAAGGGTATCTATGAGATGTGCAGCAGATACTTTGAGGTTCATTTTGCGGAAAACTATTGAATATTGTTTTAAGTAAAACTTTCGTTCGAGAAGACTGCACACAAGTGCACATTTACAGTGGACGTTTAAAGATGATTGTGGTTATCTTACCAACATGTAATTTTAACTTCAACTTAGCTATTTAATTTTTATGTACATTGAATCTTTATGATCAGATTTCAATCTGATTGAGTTTTATAAGAATGAAGCGAGAAATCTGCGACAACACAGTGTCACGGTCGTGAGAAATTAAAGCATATTCAAGGCGAAGGCGGATAAAGTGTAGTAATAAACGATATTCACAACATTCTTGTCATTGTTATGACAATACTGTACGTGCTACATTCAAACTGTAGAAAACTTGTCAGGGAAGGAAACTCGGTATTTAAAGTATAATAAAAACAAAATTAAAATAACACAGACCAAGTTATTTGAGTATCTCGAATGCAAAATGCATGTCGTCGGTTGAATTTTGAAGAGTGAGGCTTCAATCGATTTGTATTCTTTTCCGGAATGTTAAGGAGGTTATAGTCAACTTCACAAAGGTTGCAGGTCTTGCATGGTATGTTAGCGTAGTTGATGCAGTTTTAATCTATAAATTCTCACGGATATTAAATAAAGAGTAGCTAAAGCACCGCTACAAATTGAACATGAGACAACGCTAAGCTTTGTACTAATAAAGACTACGTAATGCAATTCCGACGCCGCACACCGCACATTAAATTAACTGTAAACTGATCTCTAATATCTTCAGGTAAGATTAAAAATCCTTTGAAATCCAACTTTTCAATGAGATTTACTGTATTTCTTTTGGTGCTGCAAATTGTATAAGTTCGTATGAACAAAGACATAATTGTAACACTCGTTGAAGTCTTTTGGTTCATACAGAAGTTTGAACTTGAACCAGTTTGTTTGAACTTGACTCGTTTCATGAATGACTTTTCAATGTTTCCTAACAATTATCTAAACTCTAAGCGTTACTTCGTTCACAGATATTTGAGAAATTGTTAACATTAAAAAATTTCGTAAAATAAAATGTAAAATAGTAAAAGTGGAAAGATATTGGTATTTTCAGGGCATGAAATACATTTATAATTTTAGTATTAAAATAAAAAAGCCTTTATAAAGGTACTAAGATTTTTTTTTAGGTGAATCCAATCATATCATATCCCATGTCCCAATCTCCATCATGGATAGACGAGGTGTGTGTATATCCATGATAGCCAAGTATTTTTGTTAGACTATCTAATCTATGTTCTGCAGATTTTAGATTCAAATCCAATGCCTTAGCTATAATGCTAAGGAACTCGTATTTCTCATTTTTGAAAAGCAAAATAGTAAAGACTTAAAAAAAATTAGAAGAGATGATGCAAAATCTTCAGTATTTCTTAGCATCATCAGGCGTCGTCACCACGCGTCACGTTACGGTTGCGAAATGCCGTGTGGGAATGTCCTCAAGCCGACAATGCGCTGCCCACCGTATGTACGTAGCGTGTGAGAATTAATAGGCGCCTGATTATGCATGATTGTTTGGATGGCATTGAGATATGATTGTCGCATAATATACAATACATTTGCGAAGACGGACGCTTGACTCTGGGGTAGTAATGCCCTTACATAACCATCGTTTAAAGCCTGATACATTTTTAATGTTTTGAAAAAAGACCTAAATATATCTTTCTTGAATCTGGGTCTAAAGAAATATCGATTGCATACAAAATGTTATATATAAATGTTGAAAAAATATTAATTCTGCTTGTGACGTAATAATAGAAATTGTTCGTTTTCGTTGCGTGTTTTTTTTTATAAAAGAATGTGGCAAACTTCACTTAGGTTACCGCTACCTTTAAACATTTGCAACAAGTATTTGCGAGTTTCAGTTTTTTTTTGTGACGGACTTGTCACTGTTTGCCTGAAGGAGGCATTTACAGTTTCACCGGGTTTGAGATCGCCGAGCGCAGAGGACGCTTAGCCTAAACCCTTGAGCAGTAACTAGCTCAAAGGCTCCCTCGGGAGCCTCGGCTCGGACCGTTACTATTTTATTATCACCGGATTGGACGAGTTTCAGATGTCTTGCCTACCTTAAATAAACAGAGGAAGGGATAGACAGAAAAAAAAACCCGTTAAATCCTTTTTCCCTTCCCACCCTATTCTTATTAGAAAAGGCTAGTAAGGAGAAGAGTATAAAATTAGGCTTCCAGCACTCCTCAAACGAAACGCAGAATACTTAGTTTTAATATTTTTGCACGTACTAATAGCGAAGCAAATAATAATGAAGGCGAAGTCTATCTGGAAATCTCCATCGGACCGAACCAATCTGTTCGCTCTATTTACATTTAGAATTAACTTGTATTATCTAGCTTATCTAAGTCACATACAAGTTCGTAACATGACGTGAAGCGATGCGAAGTAATAACATTAATTAAGACGAATAAACAACAAAGTTTCAAGTACAGGATAATGTTGTACCGACCGTGTGAACAGCGTTAGCCTTCCTGTGCCACTTAATTGTTCAATTGTAGAAGTTGTGTACTTCAACGTGCATATAATATTTTTGTTCATACTGACCCACGGAAATAGGTTTGTTTAAGTAAACAATAAAATTGTTTAAATTGTCGCTCTACTAAAACGATATTTAAGCCTGTAAAATGATTGATCGGTACTCTTGGTGATCCGTATACATATCACATATATACATATATTGACGATCATTTCTTTATATCCATCAAATACCTGCCTTTTTCCACCTACTTAGGGTCGGCACAGTATGTAATAATATTACATATCTCCTAGACTCTACTGTAGTCCATATTGAGACTGGTTTTTGCTATAATTTTTACAGCCGGTCGCCTGCCTGATGCCATTGGGAATATTTAATAATTGGGTAGATTTCTTTATATCCCTAAAAGCATATTAAATAAAATCATCATCACCTAGCATGACATATTTATTCATTTATTATGATTATTTATTCAGCGTGGGCAGGCCTCCTACCAGATGGACCGACGATCTGGTCAAGGTTGCGGGAGTGCACTGGATGCGGATGGCGGAGGACCGATCTTTGTGGCGATCAATGGGGGAGGCCTACGTCCAGCTGTGGACGACCATAGGCTGAGATGATGAGATGATGATTTAGTCGAGTATATTATTTGTTGTGCTTTTCATAGACACTGATTCTGTCATCATACTCAGTATACAAATCAAGTAATTTTTGTATATCAGAACCCCCGCACTTCAAAAATCCAATACTACTAGCTAAGAGTTGGAACGTGTCGGTTAGCGTGTCGAACGGTTGGACCACTGAGCAATGCTCGGAACTTGTGAAGGTGTAAATGAGATAATGAACTCAAGCGGTATTTTTAAGAAAATATAATAAAACCGTGTGAATTTTCTTACATTGAAAAATAATAAAGAAAATATTTTAGGGAGTTTTGACCGGTTTTTTTTTTTGTTTTTCTTTATCTTGATTAGAGACGAATGAACGTAATTAACGTAATTTAATAATTAAATGGAGATTGTTACTTTTGTGGTATTATTCGCTTATAATTCATAACCTTGCTTGAACATTGACCTCAAAGTAAGATGGAATTTAAAAGTAATCTAAATGTTTGATACGTATTTCTCAATTGCAAAAAGACATTAATTGTTTGTACTGCCTTTCATTGCTCATTGGTTCTTAACTATCCTTATTTTTTCTTGTGTTGACTTATTTCGAAACTAACATACAATAGATAATTAAAGTGAAACCTAAAAACTACTAAACTACAGACTGACTGTACCCTGACAGACCCTTATGACACACCAGTTAACGAAACGAATCGATTGCCACTTCACTCGTCAAAATTAGTTAGGCCATCGATACTCTAACAACTTGGCCATCTATCCTACAGGTCAGAATGGAACGGGCATACATACATACATAAACACGTATGTGTTATATTCGCGAAAAACATCAACCTCCTGTCAAATGGACAAAAAATTTTCAGCATACGCAAGAAGTTGCTTGTTGTTTCCAACTACGGCACACACATTTTTTTAATACATTTAATAAAGATTGCACGTGAGTATCAAAACTATATAATTTATTCATATAGACATCAATTTGAAACACATCCCTCTTCCGACATGTGCAATAAATGTACACGATTATAATATGAAACATCTATTGTTAACCAAGCCTACTTGTTTAGTAATATTTTAATGCTAACGTAATATATGGACGTCAATATTTAAATTTAGTGACATTAATTTATTTGCATTCATTATGGATGTATAAATTTTCGCAAGTCATATTGACTTATGAAACAATATAATAACATAATATAGTATATTTAAAAGATTATATAAAAAAAGATATTGTACATAAACGTAGTAACCTTTTCATATTTAGGCCTCTGCCACACTGATCTGAACGTGTGGCGATCGCTAAGCCATTCGACAGGGGTTGTCATGTAGGGTTTATCTTACATGTTCGCGGCTACTGTAGGGTAGTGTTTAATATTCCAATATCCTGGATAGCAGAACATGTAATTGCATGGAAAGTTTGTAGCTTTTGTCTTTCGTTCCGCGGGATTTGATTTAGTGTTATTATTACATACTTGATTAACATTACTAATATCCTCAGGAACTTAGTCATATATATTTCTCTTTTACAAATGTCAACTGTAATACAACAGAACATTATTCACGGTTATTAACTTCTAGATGGCTACCATTAAATGACATCAGCGGCAAGATGGCCACCGCAGACAATGAAGTTAGCAGTTTTTATAGTTTGTATAACACAATGCGACTTAATTGTGATTACTCAGAAATTTTACGCAGGCCTATGAATCATTTGTTGGACAGTAAAAATAATAATTATATTTTTCATGATTTAATTAATCATAGCAAATTATTCCATCGTTTTCATTAAAATACTTTGGAATGCTATGTTGTTGCTGACGAAGGTGGTCTGTGTTAAGAAAATGCTTGTAGTCTTTAAAATATGTGAAACGGATGGGAAGGTGCTCCCATTTAATCTATGGCAGCTTACCATACCCAGTAAAAACGGTAGCAATTACTTTGCTTGTTACAAACGTTAATGTTAGCTATGAACAAACTTGCGCTTGTCCACTATTCCAATTATGGTTAAGTTTGTAATAAGAATATTCCATGACAGTATTCGAATCGCGGATTCAATTCTATGAGCTTACGTTTTACAGAGATAGCCACTTTAGAGCAAAAAAAGCATCCTGTAGTAGTAGATGTTATGCAAATAACTTGGTCCCCTTAAAAGGCTTTCACTAATAGCATACGAAAGCACTTAGCACGTATCCTTGTCAATTCATATTCGACATTCCGTGTCACCATCCGTGTGACCGTGGCCGCATTGCTGTGTAAACTGGACCAACATTCTGTCACAAAAGCGATATAAACTAAACTGGAACATTTTTTGCTGTCTATTGAAGAGATCTTTTGAAGACTTTTGTTATCGCATCTGATCAAGGTGTACCTTATTTGTTTTTTGTTACCATTTTTCTGAAGTATAATATAATCTAATTTGTTATTTCTTATAACTCGATTTTATTAAGCTTTTTGTGACCTATTTCTATGCTTATTTAGTTGCTACGGTAAGTAAAGTAATATACGTTCGAAAAAACACAGGAATATGTTTTATCGCCTGGGATCGAACCCGGTGCCCACTGCAAGCAACTAGCTCTTCTATTTGCTGAGCTATGTTGTCGTCACATATTTTTCTTCTTCTGATGCCTCTCCAATGCTAACGTCTGGTCTCCAATTTTGCAAAAGATGAAAACGATTTCTATGAACGTTAGATGTTAAAAAGTGTATATTTTGTTCGACAGCTGGACGCCCAGCAGCGATACACGTTGTTCCAGCGCGGTCTTTGGGAGGCTGCTAAGCAGGTACCGCGGGAAGCCATAAGGGACTTTGGGACCTATCGCCAGCTGCAGCTCCTGTCTACTATCGGAGCAGCCGCACTGCCTCCAGATCAGCTAGACCGCGTTAGTATAATATTAAGGGTGCAAGGACTATGTCTATTTACGATTCGTTCGTGGGTCCGTGTTTTAAATTATTTCTACAAAAAGATGTCATTTTTAGAAGTGATAGCACTTACGAATATTTCTACTTAAAAAGTAGTCTAATATTAAATTACTTGCTAAAATCAAATTCAGTAAGTAGTTATATAAATTTCCACCTATTTCATCTACCTATCAATAAACAGTGTACATTTCTTTCTTACTTTTCAGTACAACCGTATAATCAACGATATGCTAGCTGTCTACAACACAGCTGAGATCTGCGCGTACAACGAGCCCTTCAAGTGTGGCCTGCACCTGCAGCCTGGCTTGCAGCAGATCATGTCGCACTCCCGCGACTGGGATGAGCTGCAACACGTCTGGACGGAGTGGAGGCGGAACACCGGGAGACGTATACGAGACCTGTATGAGCAACTCGTCGATCTGACCAATCAGGCTGCGAGGTTGAATAGTAAGTTCGTTTTAAAGGAGTTTGTCTTTGGTTAGTTTAAATTAATAACTTATTATTATATTATTTAAAAAGTTTATTTAAAAAATACGTAAACGCTGTTATTGCAAATATAAACGCCACGCAACGCCTGCCAAATTTAAATAGCAAAAGCTGCAATGTGTAATTCATAAGAATAAAATAAGACTATTTAGGATAACAGTGTTAAATAATAGCACCTTGTCACAAAAAGAAATATTATAAACATCTCTTTTTCAGATTTCACCGACGCCTCAGCTTATTGGATGTTCCCTTACGAGTCCATCAACATGAGACAAGAAATCGAAGAAGTTTGGGAACAGGTAAAATATTTTGTTTCAAATTTACTTGTAAAATTGTTAATTACATGTTACATTTTTGAAAGTACTAACCAAGTAAGCATTGGCAGTAGGCAAGGAACAAATTGAACATTTAGAGAGATGAGTTAAAACTTTAAATGTTCCAGATTAAGCCACTTTATGAACTTCTCCATGCCTACGTTCGTCGTCGCCTTCGCGAAGCTTTCGGACCCGAGAGGATCTCAAGGTCGGCGCCCATCCCGGCCCATGTGCTGGGCGACATGTGGGGACAAAGCTGGACCGGGATCGTGCCCTACACCCTGCCTTATCCTGGAAAGAACTTAGTCGATGTCACCAAGGAGATGATACAACAGGTTCATTTAATTTTATTACTTAAAGTAGTAACTCGCCTCAGCTTCGCTCGTTTAGGTAGATAGATATACTAAAACATAAAACATGCCCTAGGTTATTAGCTAATAAAAGAGCTTACTATTGGTAATATAATGTTTATTTATTTTAATCAGTTCTGTAGTTTTTAAGTTTATCGGGAATGACACACATTAGTCTAGACCAGGGGTCGGCAACCTTTTCGCTTTTGGCAAGCTCAAGAGTCGAAAATTACAATTTACAAAATTTCAAACTTTTTAAACAGCCACAATTTTTTTCTTGAAAATAATAAATAGTACTTGCATGAATAAAGATTTTTGATAGAAAATTAATCTATTTATTCATAAGAATAATAATATC
>DWLR01000500.1:0-24992 GCA_018246295.1 Papilio alexanor hazarajatica
AAAACAATGGCCAATACTTTGAATGAAATGTTTTTTACTTTCCCATTAATAATTAGTGTTTTATTTTCACAAAAAAAAACGCTCATTTCATACCGGTATACCTAATAAATATCGTACTTTTTTCGTACTATTTTCTCCGAAACCGTCCAAACAATTTCAATGAAATTTTGTTGTGTTCATACATTACAGTTGGTACCAGCTTTTATCGTCTCCCTGCCCTTTTCCCACTTGTGTAGGGTCGGCACAGTTTGTACTACTCTTCCATATATCTTGGACTCTACTGTAGTCCATACTGTTACTGGCTAAAGTTTTACGGCCGGCCGCCTGCCTGACGACAACCCTCTTTGGGAATAGTTGGTAACCAGCTTTAAAGATAGCAAAGTTTGGACATGCCAATACATATTTCAATGTCGACAGTTACCTGTGTATTGTATCCGGTTGTGTGGCTTGTATCTTACATTTAAGACCTAATATCTTCGATAATATTATTCATCAATTCATACATATATACCCATTCGATAAAAACACTTTCAAATGCGTTTCTTTATACTAACATTGATTGAATACAACTTGGACCACAGTATAAAAAATTGTGTTTACGCCGCCGGACCGAAGAACGATAGTGGAGTAATTGTAACTGTTTCCAGGGAACGGGAATAATCGGGAACGTTTATAAGGTGCGATACGACATCAAACAGAATCGACAGTGAACGAACCGCTGCAGACATTCGCGCAGTTTATTATGAGAGTGGTAGGGAATATTCTTCAATTTGTTGTAGAGTGGTGGGGAAACTTAGAATGTTGTAATCCCACCGAAATGTATCTTTACAATACGTTTTATACTTTTCTTTGTTGCAGAATGCTTAATGTTTCTAAGCGATCAATGGTTCGAAAGCGGCATATGGTTGAAATTATCCGGCAACTTGTGTACAAAAACAATCACATGAGATGACAAGGAGATTCCTTCTGGAGGTGATTGTACAAAGGAATTATAAAATAAAACATTCTTACATATTTCTTCATATGAAATCTAATAAGATTATATTATATATTCGGTCCATTTTGTGGAAGACCTATCTAAACATCGATCTGTACGTGGCTGCCATTTAATGACTTTTCGGCCCCATTGGTCAACCTTTCTGCTAGCAATATGACCGGCCCACTGCCAATTTGGGTTCGCAACTCTGGTCAAGGTTGCGGGAGTGACAGAGGACCGATAATGTTAGCGATCAATGGGGCAGGCCTACTACTGGACGCATACTACTGGTCCACTGCTGGACGACCATAGGCTGAAGAAGATATTATATATTATAGATTTTAACTCCAATTTTTTCGTACTTATACATATCATCACTTTCGACAATTTGTACATCACATTTTGCACGTCAAATTTAGCGGTTTAAAAATTTAATTGAAACGGTTACTTATCATATTCTCATGAAACATCCAAATTTGATTTGCAAAAAAGCGATTTTTATTTAAAAAAGCCCGAATTTATAATTAATATACCCACAAAATATAGAATATACCTAATAGATTCTTATTCTTTTTATATTTTTGCACCTATCGATTGTAGCTAAGATTTGACAAGAGCCATAGCTTGTCAGTCATCATCTGCATATGATCTGTTTCGTTGGTTTCACGGACAATTCCAGTCGACTTCGATACGCGGATAGATCAAAGTTGATTTCATATAAATACCACGTCCACACCCAAACTACTGGCTGTTAATAGTTCAAAAGAAAATTACTGGCTTATATAAAGTATTACACTATCCAAGGTGTCTTATTTGGTATAACATTGATTTTGATTTGCGTTTCGAAATCTTATAATTAACAAACTGTGGTAAACTTAGGTTTACGTTTTGTTAAAAATATCCATCCATGTTATTGTTTTTAAGAGAAGATTTTTTGTGCTACATATAAGTAATTTCGTCTTGAAATTAATTTTCAAGATGTAAGTAGGGAATTAGGAAAACTTTAAATTTGCCCGTTTCAATTGGTCGAATAGGAAAACGAGGAAAATCAACGAGACCGATAATATTTACACTGAATATGATTCATGAATTTTATGTACTCCGAAATTTTCGTAATGGAATATACCATTATGAAAACAACGAAATCAGCCTAGTGAAATTATTGACAAAATTTTCAAATAAAAATGTACTGTGTTGTAATTCTGATGAAACAAAAAATTAGTCATCACTTATTACTGATGCGAAAAAAAGTAATTTTTATAATATTAAAATCTGTATCATTAAATTTTTTATTATATCATAATCATTTTGAAGAAAGTTTACAGATGTTTTCAAGTTTTTTTTTTCAAGTTATCAATTTTTTTATGAAAAGTACTGCGTGTATGAATTACTTTGAAAAAAGGCTAAATTTTAAAGTAAAATTAATCAAACTTTAATAGTTTCTTTTAAGAATCACATACCTTTTAATGATAGCCAACAGTTTCAATGTGGTCATGAAGAAATACTACTGTAAAGAGAAAAAAACCACTAGTGAGGCGTACGAGTGGAGTGGGGGGTACTTTTTGTTGCGGCAACATTTGTTCGCGGTTTTAGGGCTTTTTAAATGTTTACTTTTCCACGTCATAAACTATCTCTGTAAATGATTCCACATCGTTCGGACCAAAGTAGAGGTTCGTAGGTAGAAGCCGTATGGACACGAAATTACTTTGATATAAAAAACGAGCTTTCAAATGCGGTCATTTGAATGGATTTTTGAACGCTTGAACTTTAACTAACAGTTAAATGTTTTTTTTTAGTGAGTCATGAAATATATATTTAGATTTTTCTTTGTTTATGATATAAGGAGAAACAAAAAATTCAGAGACCATAAAGGAACTGTCTTCGTCACGAATACTTTCCATATATTTACGACATTAGCCAAAGGTTATCTACTCTTTGAGATAAACCATGACTTGAGTTTCGGCACAATAATTGTATGCCAACCAAATGAGCAAAACAAAAACTTATAAAAACTACTACCATGAAAGTAATGGCGTAGAAATTAACGAATACTCAATTAACGAACTCACTTTAGGAAGTGTAAATTAGAACTCCCCCATATGCATTCGCAGCATTATCTCCAAGTAAATAAAAAGCTGACTAAGTTCACACTTTTTAAAACTTTATCTAGCTGTAATGTAAATCTAGGTCACACTTATGCCTTGGAGAACTAGAACTCAGTCTCTCTCGTTCACTGAAAGGATTTTTTATAACATAAAATGTGTAGAACGCGACCTCAACGTTAAAATGCCGCTATGATCTTATCTGGAATACTAAAAGTGTTCGTGTCCGAAAAAAAGAACTAACTTGTCGGATTAATTATGGAAATAACATATCGTGTTAAATTAAAAGAATATATTTAACTCAAATAGGAATTTTCGCATTTTTATTTCAGAGTTACTTAAGCCGTTCATAGATGGCGTTAGTAGTAGCGTTAGAAACACTGAACAGTTCCTTAATAAATCACGCAAAATAAGACAGCAATGCGGTCGACCGACATAAATAAGTTGTTTTGAACTATTTGCGAGTCAATTCGTTTTAGAAACAATTTTACATGTGTTGTGGAAATACCAATATAAAATATAATGTTAATTATTTTGAGGTTTTTCCTAACTTGAAGTTTTTAAGAAAAAAAAAAATCATGAACTTTTTCTCTTGCTCTTCTTTTGATTTAATTTAACAGGTCTGTTAGAGATATTTGATCATTATCAGTGTCGCTATCGATTGATGCTCGTTTTTCCTCATCATCTGTAATTCTTGTGAGTAAAATTTTCTATCTCCAGGATTTAAAGTGTTTTCCTTTCGGGTGCGATTAAAAACCTTCGTCCTGCGTAGATATCATTCATTTTAAAGCAAACATTAAATTCATGAACGTAGTCTGGGGACAGCGCCAGGTAGTGAGGGATAGAGATAAAATGTATATAAGGGAAGAAGAGGTGCGCAGTTGGAAATACAGGCTGTATTGCAACTGCTAATCTTTATTCACGATTTTTGCTACTTCAGCTCGGTAAAATCTTCGTTATCTTATTCCGTTATCTTCGAATTATTTCGCATCAAAATAAAAAAGGTGACTTTTTTTGGCAAGTTTGTATCCACCCATTTGCGTCGCGCTCAAATCGTCAGATTATTAAAATGTACAATTTTCAGCGTGTAAACAACTTTGGTGTGAGGAGCTCGAGTATTGGTGCTCGATGTTATTACACTACCACGACTAATATGTGGTGTAGGGTATGAAACAGGGATTAAAGTAAATGGGCGCTAGAATAAATTCCGAAATCGCCTACCATAGGTTCAGTTTTTAGTACTTATTATTATAATTTCTAAATGACCGGTAGGCGCAGTGGTAAGATACTTGCCTCTCACGCCGCAGGTCGTGGGTTCGATTCCCACCCGGTACAAACATTTGTGTGCATGAACATGTCTGTTTGTCTTGAGTGGTATAATAACAATTTAAGTAAAATTTTAATCACCGTGTATCTAAATCAACACTAACATAAGATGCATTTTCCAAAGCAGCTTTTTTGAAGGAAACAAGTTTTACAGACAGACAGTAAAACTACTGCCAATTTCCTACAGTCTGTTAATACTCCTCTTTTACTACAGAACAAAAACAGCGAGATAAGTACTATTATATTGTAAAATGAATCTGGAAATCACATTTAGCTTAGGGCTTTACATTAGCTGATGTAAAGTAGAGACGGTAAATTTAAGTAATTTAATAGAAGCTGCTCTCGCATTGATCGCCACAGAGATAACCCTCCCGTACCTTTACCAGATCGTTTGAAAATAAAATTTCAAAATTATACTGAAATTGCAATACAAATAAGAAAATGATATTTTTTTAAAGTTCTTATGTTATTAGAAAACACAATAAACTAAAATTATAAATATAGTTTATAAAGTTTGGGCATGTATATGATATGATGCATGGCAAATGATGTATACTTAACTCTGAAAATAACATATTTTGCCCTAAGATTTATTACGGTCGAGATCTATCATGTGTATCTTCTACGAGCATCATCGAGTGTGTGGAGTATGCAGTGCGTCTGTATACGAGTGCGGCACTCGTCGGCGACGCAGCCGTGTGCACCTCACCCGGAGAGCGGTGTGTAGTTACGTAACGCGATGTTTTAGTCGTCTTATGTTTACAGCGGTCGGTCGGCGGGCGAGTGTCGCTTGTCCCCACTGCGCATCGATCCGCTCCGCCCAGCGCACGCTCCTCCCACCCGGACCCGCGCCCGTCCCCCCCGCGCACCCCTGCCTGTCCTAGCCAGCACCCCTGCGCCCCGCGTCCCAGTGCCGGCCTTTGTCGCGCGCCGCCCGCGCGGTCACCTGTGTCGCACGTCCTCAGTCGCAAAGCGGCCGCGTCGCGCGCCACCCGCTTCGCACCGCGTGTTATATTATGACAGTGACGTGATGGAAGGCAAAGACTTTGGTGCTGTCCCCGGGCTGCCCGCCGGCCTGGACTACTTCATGATGCCGCGCGTTAGCCAGCCGGCGCCGCAGTTCGACTTCAGAAAATTAGGCGCCAGCTTCAGCGGGCGCGAGGAGGAACGCGACCAGCCGCACTCGCCGGAGTACGCGCCGGAGCGCCGCGAGCCGCCGTCCGCGCCCTGGCCGCTGGGCCTCGGTGTGCAGTTCGTCAACCCCGCCACCGGCAAGAAGAGAGTGCAGTGCAACGTCTGTCTGAAAACTTTCTGTGACAAGGGAGCCCTTAAAATTCATTTCTCAGCGGTGCACCTGCGCGAAATGCACAAATGTACGGTGGAGGGGTGTACGATGATGTTCAGCTCGCGTCGCTCGAGGAATAGGCACAGCGCCAATCCCAACCCGAAGCTGCATTCGCCGCACGTGAGGCGCAAGATATCGGCGCATGACGGCCGCTCCGCGCAGCCTTTCCCACTGTTGCCTGCGCTAGCGCGGCTGCCGATACCGCCGCCGGCGCTGCTGCCGCCCGAACTGGCCGCCCGGCTGCCGCCTCCACTCGCCGCACCGCCGGGACCCACACCCCTACCTCCCCGAGTGCCTCTCGACGATCTCCATAATTTCAGTGAAATAGAGAAAATGTATAGAAAGATACCATCCCCACTGGAGTCTTCGCGTCATGTGTTCGATGTTCTCAAACCTCAGCTATCTCGTGAGAACGAATGTATTAAGCAAAGTGAAAATGATGAATGTACATCTGATGACAAACAAGAAAAAGAAGATGCACCAGATGTCAGATCTCCTGCTATGAACAGGTTGACCTACGACGATGAACCTGAGGACTTGAGTGTAAATAAAAGACGCGAGGATGCCGTGTCGAGCGTGCAGTCGGAACCCAGCGGGGTAACTGAACCCACCATCAGCGACGATAAGTCGACACTCGTTCCTAATAAACGAAAGAGAAAGAGCGGCAACCCCACGCGGTGTTCACAAAACACACTCGAGTACAGTGTTTCCGACGAGGAATATAACAGTGATTTATTTAGAAACATTTCGACGCCCGGCTCGAGTAGGGCGGAGGAGGAACCTCTATCGCTCAAGAAACAAAAGCCCGAAAAATGGAAGCCATTTCAGAACGGCGAGGAGGTTGTGGACGCGGAAACAGTGACGAGAGTGAAGGCCGAGAGCGAGTCGGACGACGATTCGAGTGCGCCGAGCGTGGTGCGCGAGGGGTTGCGGCTGCGCTCGGACCTGTACACGCCGAGCGACAGCGGCAGCGACCTGCACGCGCTGGAGGACCGCCTGATCCGGCCGCGCTCGCCCTCGCCCACCAGCGACCTAACCGACGATCGCACGGACTCGATCAATGATCTCGAAATACCGATCGACGACGAAAATCCTGACCGATGTACGGCTTGTGGCAAAATATTTCAAAATCACTTCACCCTGCGAATGCATTACAGGAACGACCATCTAAAACTGCTACACCCCTGCGACGTTAACGGTTGCGATGCCGCTTTCCCTTCTCGGAGAAGTAGAGACAGGCACAGCTCTAACATCGATTTACACAGACGATTGCTGTCGACGGGTCCTCCCGACTCGCGGGAGCAGAAGCCCGCCTTCGAGGTCAACGCGGAACTACTCAATAAACTGTACGCAGATATAAAAGGTCTCGCGTCAACACTCGAGAGTCTCCGATACGGCGGTGACGAGTCTCCGCAGCTGCCATCCTACGTCACGGAGACGATGAAGTTCTACAGTCGGAACTTAAACGCCCTGCAGGCGGGGTTCTTCCCGCAGCTGGGTGAGCGGGGATTTTTTCCCAGCCCATTCCTAATGGGTAACGGAGCGCTGCAGCCAGGCGGGCTGTACGCACCCGCCGGGGCACAGTCGGCCCGGGAGTCGATGTCGCCACTGTCGGCGTCCTCGCCTCCAGTCCTGTCCCCGGGCAGGCTAGATGCGGCGCACGCTAGGCCGCGGGACGACTCCAAGCTGCTTTTTCGGGAAACCTCTGAGTCCTACAAGAAGATGACGTCTCTATGCGAGCGGCAGGAGCAGCTGTACCAGCACCACGTGCCGGTGTCGTGACGCGGTCGTCTCCCGCGCCCTCCGCGCCCCGCATGGTGATATCCCATTTTCTGAAGCAGATGGCGCGTCATAGACTATCGTATATTTAATTGTTAATAATATTAATTGTGTTAATTCTATTTCGTATTTCGTTTTGTATTTTTTCTTGTGATATTTAGACAAATATATCTTAATCGGATCCCACGAACTGTAAGTTATGAGGGACGGCGACCGCTCGGGTGTTTATGAACCGAAGTGCAATACGGACATTCAATATTATAAATTTAAATGGAGTCGGCGGAGTTGGATATGAGTGGTGTAGAGTATTCGTAATCGATGTTGAAAGTAAGCGTTATAATTGATCAGCTTCATTTATTGTTCTGGCGCAATAAACCCATTGAGGAAAAAATGTAACATTGTTTTTTTATTTATTTACGACAACGCCTCGGTAAGTCGTACCGAATTGTATCATAACCTAATTATAGTTCACTAACAATATTAACAACACTGGATTCGTGGGGGCTTGTTCAAGTGGAACGTCGCATCTGTCTTTATACACCGCTCGGTTAACGCTTTACGCTGGACTGTTTACATTTAACTTACTAATATAACTAAATTTAACTCTACAAAATACTAAAATTTTATAGACTAAATCAATACTTCGCTTATATTCAAAAAAATACATTAAATGTAACTACGCTATTAGCATACCACTAAAGATTTTGACGCAAATAACTCCAAGGCAACTCCCAGTTGACCACTTGTAGATTAAAATCAGTTTTGATATTTTATCGAGTTAAAATTTAAAATAAAAATTAAAAGTCTATTTTTTTATAAAATTATCATTAATATTTGAAATACATATCATTTTTTGTCTGTGTAAAAATATCTAAATTACTCAAAATCATGTGCATATGAAGATCAATAAATAGAAAAATGAACCACATACATTTTTCAATTAATACATTGAAGCCTTTTAAACCACGATCCAATAATATGTTGGATATGTTATTAGTGTCCTCCGCCTGGTCAGCCACGAAGCCTACATAAAACTTGCTAACGAATATAAATAATCACATCAATTTTAAAATAGGTAGCAATAATCAGTGGCGGAATTCTATTAAAATTGTTAATATAGAATGAAATAATTATAAAATATTACGATCGTAATAGAACGAAATGTTATTATTTGCATAATATTAATAGTGATTATTAAAATATGTGAATATAAACTAATTAAAAATCAACATACCCTACTAAAAGTGTGACATGACTTGACATGTCATGTTCTATGACATCGAAAGATACGAATCGAATAAAACCTCACGCTTCAAAATGTGTCGGTTTAGGCTACAGATCACAATTGAATAGGTACAAACATATACATACCCGAGAAAATATTGCCCTCATGTCAGTCGCTTAAAAATACACTGTTACTACTTAATAATGTAGTTTTCAAATGGTAAATAAATTATCATACTCCGTACTACTGTACGGAATGTAATACTAGTACGTTGAGATTATTTACTCATTATAATAAAACAAACCCCCCGATCATAAGTATCTCTAAATAATAAAGAATGTTAATAAAATGACAGTTGGTCTAAAAATTCGAGAAATGCGTTCTTGCATCTTTTGCATTTGTTTTCATAGTAGCTCAATCGTAAATAAAAACACTTGACCCTTAGGAAAGATATCGATTTCTACCGAGCTTTAAATATCTTTTGTTTCTCCTTTTTCAGGGGATAAGTTTTAGTAAAACGGCGTAATAATCTTAGGTCGTAATACGTGAAAATTTTAAATAACTAAACATTGACACGATAGTAGTTCCGTCATTGGCATATTTTGGTATGAATTGTTTTTTGTTTAGTAAAATTTAAGTCGATTATTGAAACAATTTATTCATATTTTTTTAACCATTTCAACTACGGTTAAATGTTTGTAGGATGTAGTTACATTACAAATACATCTATGTAAGAAAAAAAGCTGTTCATAATTTGAATTTTTCTTTGTTATTAATTTGAATAGTACATTATTTAGAAACTGAGTACCTATGGCATTTACGTGAGTATATCTAAATAAACATGTCACGAAAAATAAAAATTAATCATTATCTATCGTAATTTACAAATGTATTTCCCATATTTGTCATACCATGTTGAAAGAAAAATTCCGCCGGCAACAATTGTTTCATTTTTTTTTAATAAAAGCAGATTTGGAAATCATGGAGCCGGTCATCCCGGCGTGAGAACTTAACTAATTGCGGGCCCGAACCTGTTATGATTTAATAATAGGGCGACGTACGAAACGCTAATTCTTTTTCCCACTCCGAGGTCATGTAAAAAATTACTACCATTATAGCACCATCATGTTTTAGGCGTACTATCAGATGCCATTTTATTATAACATTTATTAACATATAGTTAGATTTGACAAAACGCCTTGAAGAATTCAAAACAGTTATTTGTTTTTCGACTTTTGCGCGGTAATGGCTTTTGGTTTAGCATTTATTTTGATTACAAGCAAAGCGATCGTTAATCAACATCAAGAAGCAGATTATTTATTAAACAAACCCCGGGGCATTTTAAACGAAACAATGTTGATTAATTTGATACATATACTGTTGACTTTTATGACTTTATAATGCAAGTTGCCACCTGTGAAGGATATTCTAAAATATATATATTTTTACATGAGAAGGGGGCAAACGAGCAACGGGTCGCGCAATAATAAGCGATCACCGACGCCCATGGACATTCGCAACACCAGAGGAACCGAGAATGCGTTGCCGGCCTTTAATATAGAAGAATAGAATAAAAAAAAAATCGATGACCCTGACTTAGGTTGATAGAGATTACGAATATCCACCCGAACTAGTCCTCTCTTGGGTTTTCTTCTAGATTACTAATGTAGTGGTGACATCAGTAAAGTTTTCCATAACGTACTTTCAAATGTGCTATAGTAATTTCATATGTTTTCGATAAAATCAAACAGAATGCGAGTTCTAAATAAAACTCACTGATTTCGGATTGTACAGCTATCTAGAATATGGTGTCATTCTGGGAATTTAGTAAAATAAATGCTTGAAATATTTTATTAATTAAGCTAAAAATAATGTTAAAAACAATTATCTATACTGTATTATCTATACTTTATTATATACATATACTATATTCTATACTTAATAATATAAAGAGAAAAGATTTGTTTTGAAGCCTGAAACTATTGAGCCAAATAACACTTTTGCTAATAGAAACCTATATGATATAGGGATTACATGAACTATATTGATTTATTATTTTAGTAAAATGTTTGACGTAAAACATACATACACACAACTTTAAATTATACCAATCCCAAAAACACTCAAATCTTATGAAAAAGAGAATACATATTGATGTATTCTCTTTTTAAAAAAGCTTTTATTGTAGCTTACATTGATAAGCTACAATAAAAGCTTTTTTTGTTCCAAGAACATTAGCAAAACTTGTAAATATTTTACTTCTTTACTATCAATTTTTATATGGCGCGGGATCGAGGAAAGCGGAGACTTTTGTTGTTGGAGGCCAAGGCCCACTTCGATGCACCACTTCAGTCAGTCAGTTAGTACTAACATTTTTGACCATTAGTTAAAAGTTTCTCCTGGGTGTGCGACGAGCTTAATGTCAATAATCGAATGGCGATTTCGAACCCACGACCTTCTGTTCTCCATACTTTATTACCCTAGCACTACAGCTCTTAACGCTTACAAAACTTGCTCACAGAAATGTGTAATAATGGAACTAACATTATGATAAAGGTTTTTGAAGAGCTGCGATATAAAGAGTATTCATAATCGATAAGTATGTATGCGTAGACTTATTGATGTAGAAGAAGCGAGAGGGATGTGTGCCTGGATTGCGCCAAATGGACAATCGTAAGTTTGCCTACCCCTCCAGGTTACTGGTATGGTTGTTTCCATCTCCACCTCAGCCTATGATCGTCCCCTGCTGGACATAGGCCTCTCCTATTGACTGCATAATTGGGGGGAATGTGCCATAATCGCCACACTTGGCAGGCGGATTGGCGATCGCAGTATGTTCCACCGCACTAAGAAAAGGACACTGCCCGTCCTCCGGTGGCCTTTTTATATCCAGACTCAAGGCAAACAGACATGTTATGCACACAAATATTGGTCTTGGGTGGGAATCGAACCCACGACCTGCGGCGCGGAAGGCAAGTGTCTTGCCACTGCGTCAACCGCCCAGTTATGGTTGCTTATTTATTTATTTTTAATATTAATGTCAAACATAGGATTATTACGTAAAAAATAGTGCCAAAATAAAACGCTAGTATGTAGGTCATATCCGAGTTATGTTCAAGATTGTATTACTTGTTTAAATTGTTATAGTGAACAATGTCTTGTAGACAGACAGAGCCCGGGGCGGGTTTAGTTTACGTATTCCAGACTCGGGAGTGTTTAGTTTATTAATTAGGGTTTGACAAACTGTGCGGTTAGTCCCTTTGCTCTAATCCCCCGCCACTGCGCCCGCCGGAATTTGATATGCCTCGTGATTTCGAATTAAACAGACGTGTTTATTCTTGCATTTGTCTAAGATAACTTTAGCGTTTTGACAATTCAAAACGTGGTTCCTTGCGTTTTTTGGTTGATGATTTACATTCATTATTGTTTTCGACCGGAGTAATTTTTTAGACACCTCTAGTATAAACTATCAATATACGTATATTGTACTTTATAATGTACAATATGTATATTTATAGATAGATAGTTATTTTATAAAATAACTATCTATCTGAACCGTCTAGGGAACCGGTACTGTGTGCCTCTTATGTATCTTAGATATCATGGTTTGTGTAAATTGCTATTTTGCTATTGGCATGGGCATATTATGACAAAAGCTATTTCAATTGCGTACAACATATTGTACGCATAGCAGAGCACGCAGAGCATACTCTGCTACCCGCGCTTAGCCGAGACAGGTCGCTAGTACCTACATAATAAAAGTATCCATATTACAAATTATTTATCCTGTAGCTTATTCTAATTTCGTCATTACTTAATAACTGCGTTATAATTTTTCACATCCCCGTCGGTGCGGCGGTGCGTCTTAAGACCCCTGCCCTGAGGCCCTGCTTCCTCTTTGTGTATTTTGTCAAAGGTTAATTAACAACCTTGTGTTATTTGCTAACTTAGGCTTTACAAACTCGATATTATAGCTCCTACCTTGGAGTTTTGCCGCTTTGCCTATTAACAGTAAAATGTCGTCTACCGCTATATTTTATTAATTTTAGTTAAAATATTCTGTTAATATATGTATACTCTAGACCAGACACATTATTTATAAATTAGATTTCCAATTTTACATATTATTTACAAATTATTAACAGTGGTAGTGTCCGCAACAACGTCTGTTGCATGAATGGTAGGTGAAATACCCCTCACAGAAGACAGGCGTGAAGTAGAAGTATTCTGCGTTTCGTCTGAGGAGTGACATGTCGGAGGCATTTTAGTCCTATTTCTCCACCACCCAGGGAATAGGAAGGAATGAATAGGAGAAGAAATAATTAAATTTTCCTGTCTATTATATGTAGGCAACGTATCTGCAACTCTATTATCTATGGGTAGCGTTTACTTACGTGACTGCTCGTTTGCCACCTACTTGTATATAAGAAAATGATTTATATCATAATAATGTTTATGATTAATATTTGGTAACGTGGAAACACTATTTGTTACAAAAAGAATATATACGACTATTCATCCCTAAACTGAAATGATAATTCGCTTCATGACCGATGACCATTTAGTTACATCCTCAAGTCTCACTTAATTTTATAGGTATTCGAAGAATCATATGTGTTTATAAAGTTATAATAGAATTAAACATAAATTTCTTTCGGATAAGACGTCTTATAGTCTTAGTTCGAGCGGTGCTCAGCGAGTCAAGTCTGCGCCCCGGGGCTCGCTTTAATCTCATGTCTCCTGCAAACTCTTACAAGCGCTTCCGACTGCAAAGTGAGAATAGCTAATGATTCTTTTAATCTCCTTAAAAATTCTCAAAGGACTTCAGAGCGCCCGCTGAAGGAATTACGCCGCGAGGCTGACGGTTTTCTATTTAGATTCATCTTAATTATTAAGATGTAATTCCTCTATTGATATTTTATAATCGAAAAAAATATAAAAAAATCTCTTTGTTTATTTACATTAAAATGCAGGAATTTTTTGATTAAATACTTTTACTGTTTTACGTAAAGTGACAGGTGAAAAAAATATTAAGAATTTTTTATTTTATTCAAGAATTAGTGAAAAATATTGTACGATTGCTTATTTTTTCTAGTCTAGATACTAAGTATCGCATCCTACGTAGACAAATTAATTTGCTTAACTGTAGCTAGATAAATCAAAGTTTATGTGGCGAAACAGTCATTCATTATTATTCAACTCATTTGGGTTTGAATTTGATTGGCGAATATAGTCTCCTCTCTTTATTAAATCACGTCGAATAGTCGTAGTCTTACGATATACGTTTCGCAGATTTACCAATTAATCCATCAGCGTTTGAATATAATTATAGAACATTTATTATTATCATATCAACTATACTAGATAGATACATTAGACGAGTTGTGGTACCGTCGGGCGTCGGGAGATCCCGGGGGAGTGGTATGAATAATTCACGTGTTGTGATCAAAGACAATTGTGACGTCAAACGTCAGACGTCATGGTCTTTACGGCATCAGAGTCGGTGCGTCGGGGTATATTTACATGCATTATTTTGCCAACAGGCAAAGGTATTAAAATATGATAGATTAACGTGTTCATTTTCCGTTTATTGTGATGTTAAATATGTCTTAAATTTTGTATAATATCGAGTTTTAGACTAATCGCCATTAAATATATTTATTTATAAAACACTAATTGTTTTAAAAAATCATAAAACTACTGTAATTGTATCGTATTCCAACTTGCTTGTATTTAAAAATAACATTGTTCCAATAATTGTCCTATTATTAACATTATTGTCCTGTTACTTTAAATATAAGATCTTTCGTAGCACTACGTTATCGCTATTCACTTTGAGATGTTAGGTGTATATTATATCTTTGGACGTTAGTTTTTAATTTTAACACCAAAAATACAAATCTAATGCACTGCAAGATGAAGACATCTTCAAAGTATCGCTGCATAGATTATATCTTTGCCGCAATCACCCTGACGCCTCTCGCGACCTTGAGCAGATCATGTTACATTTTTTATTGAAATTTACTTAAACTGTGTTGTCTTACATGTCCGCAATTCCAAAAATGGTTGTAGAATTTTATAGTTTAAATGAAAAAAATTAGGTATTTTTTCATTTATTCTTTAAATATCTAAAGCGCTTTACCTTTATTGGATTATATATTCTGTATCCCAGATGTTCAAGCTCACTAATATAAATTGGAGAAACAAAGTCGTAACCAAGAAAAATATCCCGTTCTATGTGTTCACTAAAATATTTATGAATGTAATTTAAATTATAACTAATTTAGTATATTATGATAATTCAAATTCGACTTAATTCAAAGTGATAACGGTGGCTGTTATCGGCGGCAACATTTGTGAAAACTATCAAAAGTAAAATTTAATTTATAATTCTATACAAGAAATATAGAAATTATAAACGTTTTACTTCATCTGCACAATAGAAACAAATACATTTAAGAATTTAAAAGTTGCCAAAATCTATTTGGTAAATCATAGTATAAATTATAATAATTATGATAATAATAGAGTTGCATTTTCTTTATCATTCCAATCTGATTTTTCTTCGCCTTTCTTTGTCTTATTTTATCTTTATTAACTATATGATACTGTTTAGAGCCGCTATAACTAGTAGTATCTTCTTAGATAACACCGTACCATATTTAATAGGTACGTAATGAGCGTCTCTTCACTACTTTAATTACAGTGGTAATTAAAGTAGTGAAGAGACAGTGGAAGGAAATTAGGAAGGAAATGGAAGGAAATTAAAGTAGTGAAGAGACAGTGAAGAGACTTTAACAGTGGTAGTGTCCGCAACATCTGTTCCACGAATGGCCCGCTCGACCGGTGAAATACCACGACCTCACAGAAGACAGGCGTGAAGTAGAAGTATTCTGCGTTATATTTCGTTTCGGAAGTGAGGTGCCGGAGGTCTGATTTTAGTCCTCCCTCTGACAAGGAAAGGGTGGGAAGGGAAAGAGGACTTGACGGCGAAGAGAATGGATAGGAGCAGCAAATCTCATTTTTTCTGTCTAAAGGTAGGCAACGCATCTGCAACTCGCTATTGCTGATGTCTATGGGTAGCGGTCAGTTAGGTGACCGCTTGCTCGTTTGCCACCTTCTTGTATAGAAAAAAATGGTGTATAGCAAACAATGTTTATGAATAATTTTTGGCAACGCCGAAACACTACTTGTTCTTTGTTCGTACTTGTATAAAGGAAAACCAAAAACATTTATAGTTAACACATAAAAATATGGCAATAAACTGCCTTGTCACATTTGAATTTTACACGCCATTTCACCTTCTCGACAAAATATTCACACACTGTATACAGTAGACGTTGGATTTAAAAAAAGAAAACCATAGCGCACCCGCAATAGACGGTGCATACGTCAAAAGTATCGCTTCCGCCTGTCCTGGTTGTCTCGGGTGGTCTTCGTTGAATTTTGCATGAAAATTCGCTTCACGGGGGGCGGTAATGTGACAACTGATAACCTAACACAAATAGGTCTGTCTGCCTGTTGTTTGGAAGCGACGGCTTTGTAACATGTCTTTTTAAAGAGTGACACTGTTACATCGCATTCAATGCGCAATTTTATAACGCTTTATTTTCCAAATACCGAATTACGACCGGGTTATATTCTTCGTAAAGATTTTATTTTTACGTACAAAATATCATTTGGTAAAAAGATCGTTCGTTTCTATTTACTTCATTTACGAAAATAGAAATAGTCATGATTACTGGCTGGTGAAGAGTTTACTATTGGTGAAAGCATTTTTAAAATCAGTTCAGTAGTTTTTAAGTTTATCCAAAACCAACAAACAAATCTTTTATCTTTACAATATTAGTATAGATAACAAAAAAACCGTCCCTAACATTTATGATCAAAGTATTTTTGTATGTTTTGTCACTATATGTATTAGTTGTTAAATATAAATGCTTTAAAGTCGTATACCAATCTATAAATAACTATCCATGTTTCTGTCCACATTTTACAACATTTTCAAAATACAAATAAGCACGCACGCCCGCCCGCATATCCGTACTCAAATACTTTCTAACGCTGTGTGAACGATCATGTTTAGCATTCCGTTTCATTCACATGGATTTTAATATAAACTTTAAATCTAAAAGAAGGGCACTAAATACACAAAAGACAAGAGTTTCGTCCTAACGAAGATTTTATTCATAAAAAAGTTTATATGCCTCCGTCTATGGCTGGAGCCATAAACACAGGAGACACACAGGAGAAAGGGATAAACGAAAAAAAGGCATATCTAGATGAAATTATACATACACATTTTTTTACCATTAAACTAAGCTTAAGCGCTTGTGCTAGGATATCGAAGGCTACAATAGTCGAATGGCGCCAGGATTCGAACCCACGACATCACGATCGGTAGGTCGTACCCAAAACCATTAGGCTATTGGCACTTAAAATACATTCATTAATGGCCTCAATTTTTCAAAGTCAATTTGACTTTAGATATTTTACTGTCCAAAAACAATTGGATAAAGTGAATTTTTTTAAGTTGTCAAAAAATATATTTTACTTGAAGCCACGTGAAGCAGAGCTATCAATCTATTAGAGGCGGCGGTCGTTTGTCGCAGGTATCTCTCGCGATCTGTCTCGAGCACCGCGCGCACGATAATATCTCCATCGAGCCTCGTGACTGACGCTTTTTCTGTCACGCTTTTTGTACCTCCGCGATTATTAACTTTTAATGTGGACCAGTTATCGGCTCTGTTTTGTTTTTGATCTTTTCAAATAGTGACTCATAGCTTACCTAGTAAATTTTTAAATAAAAAGTATCTTAAGTTCCAATACATTCTTTAAACATTGTAGTAAAATACTCTTTTAGCTATATTATTTATACCATGACATTTTTTTTCTTATTAGAGTGGTGAAAACGTGTTGTTTTGTTAGTGTGAACTGGCTACGAAATTATCGAAATAAAATACTGTTTATTTATAGCGTTGGGTTAGGAAATCAAAATACTGAATTGATAATAAATTTGAACGGTAACTAAATTTAAGACTATTCAAGAGCTCCTGGGTAAAAATGGAAAATGTTTTTTTTATGTCCCCATTTGAGTTTTGGTTTGGATTTTATTAAAATCCTTGTAAACTGTTACTCTTTAGAAAGCTCATAAAAGGCACAATAATTGAGATGTGGCGGGGCTCGGAGCAATAAATAACACAACTAATTTTCGTAATGGCACGATTATTATTAAAACACTTAAATTAAGCTAATTTAAACTTAAAATAAACCGCAAATAAATATAACACCAAATTAAATATATCACCTATAGGGGATTTCATTAAAAAAAGAAAAGCTTACATTTCCCTTTTTTTCATACTGATTATAAAAAAATAAAGATACAATAAAATCACTTACTACATTTAATCGTCTTTGGGTTGAAATTTAATTCACCTACTTTAATATACAGTAGCAAGCGCCGAAATTGAATCCTCTTAGTAATGTAGGACATAGCTACATAACTAAATTTGTCTCGGGTTGATACAGGGGCGAGGAATGCAGCACTCTTTATACCAGAAGTCGCACTTGCAGCCGACGTTTTAGAGACGATACAAAAACATATTGCCACTTGTTTATAGGACAAACTGTTACGTCACTAGGAATAAAATATTTGTACTTTAAATTATAGATTTGATTTTTGTTTTAATCAATATTACTTTCGCATTCGTGCAACGCTGTTAGAAATAAATAATATTGGAAGATTACATGTATTTTTTTTTAAATAAATTAAGAAAAAAGTTACGATGAGGCTGACGTGTTCAAATAAGATATGACAGATTTATTTTATTGGAAATATACATACAGTAATTACAAATTTCTATGTTATATCTATAATATTCGTATTGTTATATTATTGACATAGTGGTCTGGAAGAGGAATCACAAGCACAATCATGTTAGTCGAGAAGAAATATCATGTCGATGTACAAAGACCAATAACATCGTAAACATGTGACAAGAAATAGACTTTGACTACACTTTGACCTACATAATATACCCATGGACCTATATCCAGGTACCCACATATTTTGTTTTGGGCCTACATATTTTTTAAGTCCATCTTAAGATATGTAGGTTTTTTCTAATCTTTGAATAGGGGTGAGATCATGGCATGATTTCAATGAGAGTGGAGGCGGGGCTGGGGACTGTGGTGTACCGGCGAAGCGCGCCGCACTCGCGACAGAAATAGCCTTTGACGTTTGTATCCGCGGTGGCGCCTGTTCACTGTCAACTTTACAGGTGCGCTATAAACAGAGGTTGCAGTCTAGTTTTGCCTGATATAAATGTTATTTATATTCACACTAGCTGCTGCCCAAGGCTTCGCACGCGTTCGCTTCTTATTTTGATTGTTGAAAATTTATGTAATGTAATTTGGTGTTTATAATAATTTCAATATTGTAAATAAAGATTTCGTTATTGTAAATAAAGCTTTTAAGTATGGATTTTTATCCCTAAAAAGGGGAAGGATCAATGAAAATACATAAAAAACAATAGCCTTTATATCTAGCCTTTTAATCTATGGGCTAGTTCGTGTCTATTGGTACTATCATGAATTATACATATCCATAACCTCTATAAGTCGAACATCAATGGAGACGCCAAAAAATTTAAGTTATAGTTTTTGACCTATGGAGGATTTCGACTTATGTGGATTTTTATTCGACTTGTAAAGGTTAAGTAAATAAAAATTCAAGTCACTTTCCATTAAAAAAATTATCTTTGTTGCAACACAGAGGCCTGCACACAGCTTTTCACCATTAGATTGTGCCTTAAGACATTAAGTTCGACTTTTGTTTCATTCAGTAAAGAGTGAATAAAACTCCTGGTCATATTTCACAATATTAATTAAAAAAAACCTAATTTTTTTAATATTTTGACAATTGCTATATAGTATATTAAAAATGGTAGTCTCTAAAATTCAGAGTTAGTCTGTGCCGTTAAGGAGGGCGCGTTAAAATTGAAAATAAATCCAATATCAATTTGAGCGCGAGCCAAGTGCGGCGCGTGGCGATACGAGACGCCCGCGTTGCCACTCGACATCGGCCCGCGACCTGTAAAATACATTTTTACATTATAGAAATTGGCAGCTATGTACAAAAATATGTTGGTTCAAAAGTGTGTATTTATTGATTTATATATCTCAACATCTTGATGGTCGGCATTCCATTACCGCATGATTCTCACCCAATTTCCTCGCACAAATTCTTTGTGGAGTTATCTTTCGCCAGCGGTATTTCTAAACCAGTAGGACTTCCTTCAAGAAATGAACGTGCTTATTCCTTTATGGTTGGCAAAGGTTGGTTCCTCTGGCCTTATAGATGTTCATGGACTCGTTATCATTTGGCCTTGCTTGGCGTTGGTGACCTGGTGTTTGTTTGCTCCTTAATTATTATCATAAATAATATTTATTTATTTATAATAGATTCTCGACGAATCCATAGTCTACTTAACGTTAACGTCTGGTTAACGGGTATTCTTGGTGGTAAATATTTGTATTTTTATCCCACCCAGGACAAACATTTGTGTGCATGAACATATCTGTTTGTCTTGTGTCTGGGTGTAATTATCTATATATGTATGCATTTACAAAAAAAGTATTAATATATATATAGTATATCAGTTATCTGGTTTCCATAGCACAAGCTTTGCTTAGTTTGGGATCAGGTGGCCGTGTGTGAATAGTGTTCCAGAATATTATATTACATATCTATGATTAAGGTTGTTTGTTTTCCTTCTTCAGATTCAAATGATCATGAACTTTTCAAATATAAATTGAAAGATAAATCTATCATTAAATAAAACGCTTTGTGTGTTTCTCAATATGTGCATCTAATTAGTGCTGTCGAGATGCGGTCGTAATGGCAATTAAACATAATATTATTGGTTGAGTTATAGTCTTATATTTTATTCTTTGCATCCCACGTTAATTATTGATTTTTAATCATGTTCCATAAGACGTTATCTTTTGGTGTTCACTGAAATGAACATGTCTTCCCGGCTCTGTAGTGACGCACTCCACCGACACACGGCTGATGCCGATGTATTTATAAACTATTTTTATCCGTCTAATGGAAAACCAAGAGAAACAAACGATACAAGGAATTTATTGACACGTTGCCGAGTACAGGGGAAATTATGTACGTGGCCGTGTCTTGTTGTTTTAGGCTATATGATGTACGGTTTACGCTAAGCGCACGTGCTCTTGAAGCGAGTGTGACATATTTTATAAGCTTAGTAATTTACTTATTGTCCTATTTTTGCCTGGTACGGAGTGGGACAGCAGCGTTTTAATTTGATTTTTAGATATTGTAGGCGATTTTAAAATAAAACGGTAAGTTTTCCGTTGCTGGTTGCGTTATTGTTAGAGTAATTTGTATGGAAAATAATACGAGTAGGACCACTAAGGAATCATACAATTTGCTACTGCACGAGACTGAACAAGTCTGGACTGCAAAAGACAATTTAAATAAAAAAAGAATTGATTTGTGATGTTGACTTTAAACTGAAACGATGTTTGGCGGATTCAAAGGAACATTTTGATTACTACATCAGATCAATATCTACTATTACTACTAAATGTGATTAGTAATAACAATATAGTGGTCGTCTTGAAATCAGGACAGAATCAGAACATTTGGAAATCTTCTTAAGCAATCTAAGTTTGGATCAATTTCTATCCAAGGGTTAGGCTAGGGGTGAATCTGATATGCATCTTGGCCGGTCCAACGCCATACATAATTTATGCGTTCGTCCGTCCGCCCGTAATCGCGGACACCGAAGATTTAACACTTTTTGTTTCTACCCAGTGTACTTCCTATTTGGCATAGTGTCCTAGTATGATACAGTATGTTTATAATTTCGAATATCTAAGGTATGCACTAAAATATTGCTAAACAACTTTGACGTTAATTTATTTTTTACCTAATATTTATTACCAATATGTCAAAGGATTAGCATAATGTAGTAACTCAAGGATTCAAATATCGTTGAAGCTAATAAAAATGAAAACGCCACAGAATTGCACAAGTAGCTTTAAATTCAACGTGGTGATGGTTGGCGGCGCGTGCTATGTAACCTACTGTATAAAGAAAAGGGAAGCCGCAATGGATCGCGATAATACGGAGATATTTCAAAGACACGTATTTTATTCAGTGACGCGAGATATAGGGGAGGTGTTCGACATTGATTTATTTCGCTCTATCTGTACAAATTTTACCTTTTATTTATATAGTTTCGTTTTCCGACTTTAAAAATGTTTGCATTTCTTGGATGACGTTATTTAATGAGATTAAGCTTGTTTAAGATTAAACATGTAAGCATTAACCCATATTTTATATAATCTGTGTAAAACTACTGACAACCCATTCCTTCGACTCATTCCCGCCCTCTCCGCGCTTATGCAGCCACGGACTCGGACGTACATGTTTGTTATAAGAAATATTAATCATTAAAGTGTGCTACAACTGCTCAAAAACTTTTATTTATGTTCAACTCGAACAAAGCTTCTCTTATGAATTAATAAAATTAGGAATTATTTTATACGGATTTCAAGATTGTATTATTTACTTAAAGGTCGGCAATGCATCCGCAACTCCTTTGAGGTTGCGGATGTTCACGTGCGGATGTGATGCGAACTTAACGGTTGTACGGTGATAAATAACATTTCGCTATAAATCAATAAGGGCAAAGGTTAACAATCACGAATTTGTTTTCTTACTCGTCGCTATTTGTAATATCTATTTGCAATTAACGTTATATTCAGAATTGAAGCGATAAATATTTTAATTTAATTCAACGTCATTATTTTAATTATACAGCGATAATCGGAATAAATCCTATGTCACTCTTATAAACATCTTGTAATTACAATTGTGACAGGTTATTACGCTTGTACTGAATTCTAATATAAAATCAGAATGTATACTTGTAGGTATGTAAATATATGAAGTAAGAAAAAACAAAGCATTCGTTTATAAGATATTTTGTTTTGCAAACAACGAAAGAACTTTGGCTTAACCGACGTTGTCAGATCAGAATTGCCTATTGTTTTTTCATCGTCTGCCGTTAGCTAGTTATCCATAAAATTTAACCTTTTAAGAATTTTTGTCTTAAAATTTCAACAATCGTCTCTCGTCTCATATCGTGAGCAAGCAAACAACCGTAAAAAGGCCATTGCGACATGCATATGATGGGTGTAGTATCAGGGAGTATTAAGGCGTGTGTCACAGTTGCCGAGAGTAATTGCTATGCGTGTGACAGGCAATAACGCGTCTGCGCGCGGTCCTGCCCGTTCTCAGAGATGCGCAGCTCACCGTACACATACCGTAAAGTATCCTTTATTATACGTCAACAGTTAATCGATGAAATTGAAAAAGTAATTGCAAGCATAAATACTTTACTGTAAGTAAAAATTGACTCTTAAATAATTTCGTTCAACCATGAAAATGTTTTAGGCCTCAGTACAGAGTGAACGATTGTATGGCGGAGGAAAAATTCCATTTTTTTAAGTTTAAATTTTGGGGTGGGGTGTTTATACTAATCGGATATGACAACCCTATAGAACTCATTTAATTATACACTTGTAATCAAATAAAATCGTTCAAGGAACGAGCTGGCAATGTCGCTTAGCCACACACGAAAGCGGGCCTGACAGAATGGAATATATCAGGCCTACATCCATCATATTACGCTTCAGATCGTTGACCAGTAACTCACGCTCCCGTCTGTTCTTCTCAAATTCCAACAGCAAGTGTTGGATGTCTTCTAGCTTATCACATACCTCGCAATTAAGATTTAATAAGTTTCTACTTTGTATTGATGTAATTATATGTATAAGATATTAATACATTTATGTCCATGGAGTTACAATATATATGTACAAAATTCATTTATATGTGAACTAGATATATAAAACAATTTTGTCGATATCTTCGTGATCCACTTTATACAATAAATAAACTTGTAAATACACCGGATGCATTCTAATATCATACAGACAATATATTAAATGTCATACTCAGCTTACGCTGTGTGAATATGGTTATATACAATGGAAACGCGCAACCGATTAGTCACAATACAATCAGGTATCCACGCAAAAGTATCGCTATCAGACGTTCACGATTCGCCGCGAATTATCGCACGACTGAGTCGCGGCGACGTCATCTCGACATGAGTAAAATCACGAAACTAATGACTAACTTGCAGCTATAATTACTGTTCACATCCACAATTATTGCGAATGCAATACCACTTGAATGGGAATTCTTCAGATTGTTGATCGCACGTTTTATTTTATTCGTCTTTATTATTATTGATAGTTCCACGACCTACTTGCCCTAACTTCTGTCTATTTCGGAATATAGAAATATACATTTATTTGTAACTAGCAAACAGCATCACGGAAGAACCGGTTGGCGCGGTTGGTAAAACGCTTGACTTTCACGCCGTAGGTCCTGGGGTTGGGGGAGGGGGGGGGGTCGACTTTCATCCAAAACAAACATTTGTGTGCATTAACATGTCTGTTTGTCTTGTGTCTGGATGTAAAGACCACCGGAGGACGGGCATCAGAGTCCTTTTTTAGTACGGTGGAACATAATGCGATCGCCAACCCGCCTGTCAAGCGTGGCGATTATGACACATTTCCCTCCAATGCATGATGCGATCGATGGGGAAGGCCTATGTCCAGCAGTGGACGATCATAGGCTGAGATGGATGGAACGAGCGCTAGCTGTGTTGGATAGATAAATAGACATAGCATAAAAATAACATATAGTTTAGGTTTATCGTTGATAGAAATTGCTGAAATATTGTTTAATCGGTTCAGTAGCTTTTGAATTGCGGAATACGGAGTAGAGTAGATTAAATTACAAGTCAACTGTAATTAAAATAACTTACAAATTACTATACTAATTACTAATACCGACTTTAATTTTCTTTTTATCAAATTTGGTTAGCATTACTTTGTCTAGAGTCGAAGATTAATAGTCACTCACTTTTGCAATATAAATTTGCCTCGTTATTCTTTCTTCAATCCTCCTAATTAGGTTCCCAAACCAATATGTCTGGAGTACATACGATATTTAAAGTATAGTGTAAAGTGTAGTGTAGTCTTACGTCGGTATTGTATATAAATGTAAAGTTATTCTCGTAGGTAACCATTGATATTCATTAGAAATCAATAAATAATTGAGTTGGT